>JAECXB010000358.1:0-10091 GCA_018151435.1 Zaprionus africanus | reverse complement strand
TGTGTATTCATACAAGCTTGTGTTCCAACTGTCTTTATTAATACGAATTTACATGACATGAAGGCGCTTAAGTGTGACCGTGTTATCATAAACTTATAATACCTTACATGCCCCTTCTAAGTTTTGCTTATCAATAATTAATATAACATATTCATATATGTATAAAACAAGTATTATTTCTTAAGTTATTAATAATATAAGCTTTATACATATGAGATTACATTGGTATACTGAGTTACAATTCAGATTTTTTCTTTTACATTGGTATACTGAGTTACAATTCAGTTTTTTTCTTTATTTCAATATTCATTTAAATATAAATTAAATTTTACATTTTCATTTAAATTTCAATAGTTTTTCAATTCATTTTGCTTAATACTTTCATTTCATTTACATTTTTTTTTTTATAAATTTTATAATTAGATATTGCAGGGCTAACCAAAATATTTACGAAAAATCCCGAAATATTTATTTATTATTTACGATAAAACAAACGAAATATTTGAGATAAATATTTACGATAAAACTTTATTTTCTTGAATTACATGGTCCACCAATGAGTCAAACAACATTATTACAGTGAATTATTACATGACTTCGCAAATTTTCAAATGTAAAAGATCGCCGGCAGTCCTCTAGTACTCTTTTGTAGCCGGAAAATGAGCGCTCTACATCACATGATACTACCGGAGCGTGTTTGAATGCTTCGATTTCGGACGGTGTCAGATTGTTGATGTATTCATCCACTTCGTTCAGCTTTTCGCCACATTCTGATTACACGTTAAACAAAACAGAACCGAATCATCACATCGAAAAACATTTGGATGATCTGCGATAACGCGTTTGAAATATACATTTAACGGCTCTTTGACTTTCGGTATTATTCAGCCTTTGCGGATGTTAATCGATGCACATACTTTGAAAGTCAACTATGAACTGATCGGTTCGTGAAATACTGCATGTTTCTGTGTTAGAAATAGATAAAAATCTAGATAAAAATAAATAGATAAAAATGAAAATAAACCTCTATTGTACTTATTTCGTCGTCGGGAAAGTGCTTAGTCACTTATCGCTGTCCTTTACTTGACTCGAGGATTTCAGATAAAACACATTACTCGGCAGTTTAAGTAAATAAAATTCAGAAAATTCCAGAAAAGTTCCCTGAGTCCATAGATACATGATTCATGTAATCTGCCTGGAAATTATTTCTTAGGATAAATCAATTTTTGGGCATTTCTATTGATTTGAAGAAATAATATACATGTAATTTCACTAAATTATGTAAAAAAAAGGCCACAATATTTACGAAAAGCCGCAGATCGTTAAAATATTTATTTATTCCCAAATATGCCCAAAATATTTAAATAAATATTTAATATTTACGTAAATGTTTTGGTTAGCCCTGGATATTGTCAATAGACTTCACTACCTTTCCCTCCTTACGTGGTCTCAACTTTCTTACTGGTGACGTTTGTTTAGTGTTTATGTCACAATTTTCATTTGATGTGGTTACATGAATGTTATTATCAACTTCTGTGTTTTGCTTTTCATTTTCATTTAATTTTACATTATCGTGATTTCTTATTTGATTTAGATGACGTTTTATTTCTCGATTGTTGTGCTTTAAGATGCAATAATACGAACGAGATCCAAGTCTTTCGCTTACAACTGCCTGAGTCCAACCTGCCTTGTTTGGATTTTTATAGTCCCTGACCATGACTTATTGACTTCTTGAAAAACTGACATTTCTATTGCCTTTGTAATTTCTAACACTTTTGTCCTGTTGTTGTTTTATGTGTTCTGTCACCAAAGGTGGTTTCAACAATGAAAATCGTGTTTTCAACATTCGACCTAGAAATAATTTCGCAGGTGATTCCCCAGTTGTACAATGAATTGTGTTTCTATAGTCCATTAGAAATCTATTTAATATGATGTCAAAATCACAGTTTTTGTCAAAATTCATGCTTGCATAAAGCGATTTTTTTACTGTTTTGACGACAATCTCTGCTTGGCCATTAGTTGCTGGATGACCAGGAGATGTCAATATGTGATTTATACCATTATTGGTCATAAACATTTTAAATTCATTGGACGTGAATTGTCTTCCGTTATCGGAAACTAACGTATCAACTAAACCATTTCTACAGAACAATTCTCGCAATTTAGATATTGTAAATGACGACGTAATTTCTTTTGTCTTGAACACTTCAACCCATTTGGAATATGAACAAACCACAACCATTAAATAATGATTTTCAATTGGTCCTGCAAAATCTACATGGATTCTGCTCCAAATTTGTCCATTTGTTTTCCAAGGTATCAATGAAGACTTTTCTGGACTTGGTTGTTGCTCGTGGCAAGGAATACATTTTCTAATTAAATTTTCAATTTCTAAGTCCATATTTAGCCACCATACGTATGAGTGAGCTAACATTTTGGTTTTCACCATACCAAGATGTGATTTATGAAATTCTTGTAGAACCTGTTGCCTAAGTTTAGTTGGGATAATGACACGATGACCCCACATTATACAGTCATATTCTACAGACAATTCATTGGCCTTATTGATAAATCTACTAAATGTATCTTTATTTAATTTTTGTAGTGATCCAAGTTTTAAAGATTCACAAACTTTTGACAAGATCGAATCATGTCGTGTTTCACGAGCAATGCTCATAAAATTCAATTTATATGGACTGTTTGATTGTATAAAATTGACATAATTGAAATCATCATTTTTATCAATCACTTCCATTTGCGGAAATCTTGACAAGTTATCTGCTTCATTAGACAAACCTTTAATGTGCTCAATTGTGAATTGAAAACCTGATAAGATTAATGCCCATCTTTGCAATCGTGCAGATGCCATAAGTGGCAATCCTTTCTTATCTCCAAATATACCTAACAGAGGTTTGTGATCAGTTTTCAAAATAAATTTTATACCTAACAGATATTGTTTCAATTTCATTACGCTATATACAATAGCAAGCGCTTCTTTATCAAGCGTGCTGTAATTGATTTCTCTTTTTGATAGTGCCCTTGAAATGAATGCAATTGGTTTTAGACCATTAGAGAATTTGTGTGCTAAAATACCTAAAACTGCATTAGAACTAGCGTCTGTGGTAAGTACAATTGGTAAATCAGGATTATAGTGAACTAACACCTGATCAGAAGTTATCTGTTCTTTTATTTTGTTGTATGAGTTTTTACAACTATCTGACCATTGAAATTTTACGTCCTTTTGCAATAATTTGTATAATGGACTCATTATCTGTGCAAAATTATTTACAAATTTTGAATAATAATTAGCCATTCCTATGAAAGCTCGAAGCTGTGATATATTTTTAGGTGTCGGTGCTGATAATACACAGGATACCCTGTCTTTGTTTTTGCTCAGACCGTTTTTATCGATAGAAAATCCCAAATAACGGATCTTGGACTTGAAAAATTCACATTTATTGACATTCAATTTAAGTCCTACAGACTTCAATCTTCTAAGCACATTTTTTAAATTTTTTGTATGTTCGTGCAAACTAGCACCAGTTACAGTAATATCATCTTGATAAACTACTATGCCTTGCATGCCTTGAAACAAACATTCCATTGTCTTTTGGAATATAGCTGCTGCTGTCTTTATACCAAAAGGTAATCGCTTTACTTTTAAAAGACCAATGTGTGTGCTCCAAGTACATCTTAGTTGAGATTCCTCATCTAAGTGTAGTTGATTATATGCATTGCTTAAATCAAGCTTTGTATATAATGAGCCATCCTCTAAATGCAATGTTACTTTACTTGCGTTGAATGAACCTAAATCGGTTTTAAATACCTCCGAAAATTCATTTTTAATTTGTTCTGTAACTACAGAGTATTGTTCGTTCACATTTATGTTGTTTACCTGTACTAAATCAAAATTAAAGGCTCTTAAAAATGTCCTACCAAGCAAAGCTGGACTCGTTGTATTTGTAACTACGACTATCATTTGTTTTACTATGCCTTGATATTCAATCATTGCATCGTACTCACCAACAATCTCGATAGTGTCACCATTATAATTTACAAACGGCACTTTGCATTTTCTTAGTGTCCGCTTATTAATCGCTTTTTCATATGTTGCTTTTGGAATCAATGTGCAAGGTGCACCAGTGTCGCAAACAACATTCATGTGACATCCATCAATAATTACAGGTAATGTATACACATCACTAATAGTAGTAGTTGAATCCATATTTAATACTGCAAAACTTTGATCAATTTCATTAGTATTTGAGTTAACATTAAAATCATTTAATTTTGATACATGGTTTACAGATTTTGATTTACAAACTTTCGCAAGATGCCCTCTTTTTCCACAATTACGACAGTCATAGCCTTTGTATTTGCACTCGTCCAAGTTATGGTTTCGCCAGCCACAATGCGTACATGCCTTTTTCTGCATGCCTTTGCCTTTGCCTTCCGTCTCGTTGCCTTTGCCTTTTCCTTCGTTGTGTTTCGCCTTTGGTTTGCCCTTAAAGTTATCGTTGTTGCTTCTATACACGTAGTTCACGTTGTCTTCAGCTCTTTTAGCGGTAATCTTCGTTTCCATTATCATTGCTTTTCTTAATACGTCCGACAGAGACAGATGCTCGTCTTCTTCACACAACCGTTCAAAAATTGCACTTGGAAGACTCATGATGAATTGGTTTAAAACAAATGCTTCCAGATTTTGTCCAAACTTGCAATTCAATGCTAACTGTTTGACACGTGCATACCAACTTGCAACTGTTTCGTTTTCACTTTTTGTGGACATGTGAAATGTTTTTCTTTCCCGAAACACTAGTGTTGGCAGTGTATAATGCATACGCATTATTTCACAAAGTTCTTTGTATGTTTTAGATAACGGTGAGTGTGGACTGCACAAGCTGTGTAGAACAGTATACGGTACTGATCCAATGGATTTTAGTAACGATGCCTTTTGCGTGTTTTCTTCACTTATATTTAATTCGCACAAATGGATATCAAATTTTTCCTTCCATATCAAAAATGGTTCACTTTCTGGATTAAATTCAGGAATGCTGATCATTTGGCAGAATTTTTGAAGAGATGCTGATTCAGTCATGTTGGCAGATTTTTCTTCTTTTATGTTCATTTGCTTTTTATCTGTCCGCAAATTCAATTTTCGTTTTTGCTTTGTCTTATCTTTGCACTTTTTATATAGTTTTGTGCCTCGTCGCCAATTTGTTGTGTATTCATACAAGCTTGTGTTCCAACTCTCTTTATTAATACGAATTTACATGACATGAAGGCGCTTAAGTGTGACCGTGTTATCATAAACTTATAATACCTTACAGATAGTTTGTTGTATTTTGTAATTGTGCCTGGTCTAGTTTCTGTTTAAATTCTTGGTATAATTGCTCAGTGTTCTGGCTCTTATTGTTATTTTTCTTGTTATCATTAGTATTGTTATAATTCTGGTTTTGACTGGTTGAACTTGACACTTGGTTATAATTTGGACTGTAATTTTTACTTTTAGAACTTTTGTCTTGATCATTATTTTTGTTCTGACTATTTTGTGATTTCGCACGATCGGACCATATACTGTCAAAGCAACCTTCTTGTTGAGCGATTTGCTTCAACTTGCTTACAGTTGTTATGTCGAATCTAGCTAACTGCATGTATATCCTATCAGGGAGTTTTCTAATTATTACGTCTTTGACAGTATTATTCATTCCGTTTGTATAAATGTGGTTATTAAACGGGTTGTTTTCTAAATCAAACTTATTTGTTATAATGAAACATTTTTCTTCTAGCTCTTCGATAAACTTACGAAGTGATCCGTTGAACGGTGTGTTGTATAGTCTTCTTAAGAGTTCCTCTAATGGGGTTTGTGTTTTGAATTCCGAGATAAGGGCTTCCTTCACATCAATCCATGTGTTAGCTGTACTTAACTGGGACACACGCTGGGCATCACCTCCAATCTGCATTTCGATTGCACTAAACATGATGTGTGCTTGCCGGGCGTCGCTTGTCGGGTAGAGACTTTGGATGAACTCGATTCTCCGTATGAACGAGCTCAGCTCCGATGTTGTACCATTAAATACTGGCTCTTGTCGAATCTGACCAAGGGCCTGGTTCAGATGATTTTCCGAAAGGAGTTGAATTTGATGTGGTTGTTGTTGCTGTGGCTGTGCCATTTTAGAATTTTGTATTGCTGGTTGTTTTTTGTTCTATTTTTGTTTTGGGGTTTTGACCTGAGACGATAATGGTCTTTTAATGGTCTTCACTGCAGCACTGAGTTATGAATTTTTTTTCTTTTTTAAATAAGGTTCACTTTAAGTAGCGGTCACGCTTTTACAGTGGGCTACCAAGTTGAAGTGTTTCACAGAGCACTGAGTTTCTTCTTTTTTTTTTTGGTGGATTATAGTCTTCCAGTAGCCTTTAGTTGGCTACGCAAACGAAGTTTTTTAATCACACGCGGTATTTAGGCGGATTGTAACCTTCCTGTAGCATTTAATTTAGCCACGCAAACGAAGGTTTTAGATCACACGCGGTTCTTTTGCAGATATCGATCAAAACGTTATAACTTTATTTTCAATAAACACTTAGGCGAAACCCGGAGACAATTCGCGTCGTTCCTTAATGGAGTTTGAATTAAATCTATATTAAAGCTACAAACTGGACGCTTAGTAAACCTTTGGCTGAGTCTTATTTACTTCTGTATTGAGCGTACATAAGAAAGCGGCGTTTGTGATACTTTTCATTATTAAGATACTCAAATTTGTTGAAATGAAACGAAAATATGTGATTTAGCACATCATCTAATAAAATTACAAAAAAAAAAAATTTTAATTGTTTTATTATGGTAGAAAATTGTTCAATTCGAAGTATTTTCATGGGCCCCTTCGGGGCACCGCCCCACCTGCCCCATGCTGGCTACGCCCCTGTTGAGAGTAACTGTTGGATCTTTCCAACGCTGGAGAGGAAGATCGCTCTCTTTCATCACTTTGAGAGTGCAAGCTTTGGTTATTGTTGGTGTACTTTGATATGTGGGTGAGTGAGAGGTAGGAGTTGTTTTTGTTTTGTTTAACCTGAAGCTCTCGTTTCAGATTTTGAGCAACGGATGCGCTCATATTTTTGTTTTGTTTATTGTTTTCACTTGTTTTTGTTTATTTTATACTTAGAAATAAATAAATTATTGAAACACATTTAAATATGTATTAGCGTCTATTTCGCTTTTATATATTTAATGGTTGCACTTTGGCTTGAATTTTGTACTTAAACTTCAATTTTTACTAGAGCTCTGCTAGAAACACGTCCATAGGGGTTGAAGTTCAACGATCGAGTTGATCGTTGCCATATAAAAACCAGGCGAACGCTACAGTCAGGTGCTGACTGTAGAAGGCCATGGATTATCATGGTATAACCGTGTATAATTTATTTTCCTTATTTATAATGACAATTTTGGTTTGTTTGAGTTATTACTAAGCATTTAAAATATTATTTAATTCAAACGGCACGCATAAATTCAATTGACAGACAGAAGAAGAAGAACGCATAAACAATGCAAAAGCGAATAGAAAAGAATTATAAGCATTAGGTAGGGCAAGAGGGCAATAAGTTGGTGTATGCACTTTTCGCTAATGCAAAATAGAATTAGCGGCAGCTGAAGTTGTACAGTAGCTTAGCGAAGTGTGCCGGATTCGAAGATCAATGATGTTGACAGTGGTCGGTTTCGATTGCTGCCGCGATCAATGAGAGACATGGTTTCCTTTTTTTTCTTTCTTTTCTATTAATAATTTAAAAGCTTAACAAACAATCATTTTTAAATTTGTTGGTACTCAACATATTTAATTAGAACACTTTTATAAACTTTGCCGATTGTTGCACAAATCTTACAGTTGCGTGTGTGTGCCTAATAGGGCAATTGATGTGTGTTAGACCGGGACGCCGAAACATAAATGTGCAAATGCAGACATGCATGTATCAGCGTCCCGCTCTAACATTCGTGTGAACTGATTGTCTTAACTATTGCATAAAAATATGAAATTTACTTTGGGAAAATAAATTTATTGATATTTAATTAAATAATTTAGGATTTAGGTAACGGGTTTAAAAAAAGTAATTCAAATAAAAAAAAGTTGCGCTCCAGCCGCGCATAGGACTTTCGAACTCACGGCACGCACACACCACCACACGAATTACCTAAGAATTGCCGTCCGCCATTCTAACCACTAAGCCACTGCCTCATTTGTTTTTCGATCGGCAAAGTTGCATTCTGAGCTGGCAATTCTGTTACCATTATATGCAAATAAAAAGTTTTGTTAAATGCTGTTTGTCCGACGCTAGATTTGAACTTCGGTATGCTTGCGTAAATTAGGTCTTAATATACGCATAAGTATACGTTCAAATTGAGTTCAATTCGGATCACATCTCACTTATTTTTAGTCCGATTTAAATGAAATTTTCAGAAAGCACCCGTGGAAAGTTATTTGTCATGTGAGATGTACAAATTTTGTTGTTGGGTATATAATGTGTATATTAAATGGTTATTACTGACTTACAGAGGCGGAAAGGGGCGTGGCCAAATTTAAACCTTAAAACACTGTAACATACACGGATGTTGTCACAAAATTTGAAGACACTAGCTCTTATAGTTTCTGAGATCCAGGTGTTCATACAGACAGACAGACGGACAGACAAACTGGCTCTTCGACTCGGCTGTTGATACTGATCTAAAAATATAAAAATGTATGGGGGGGGGGAAAGTTCCCTCTGTCTGCTTCGTACGCCTTTGCGCGTTGGAAATCCCAAAACAACCTGCCATTTTTTTTAAATCAATGGCTAAAAATAAACAAATAAAGTGTTTTCAGCTACATTTGAAGAAAAATGGGAAATGGGAAAAAATGAGCTTATTGGAACGTCAAAAAAGTAGACTTTTTCACGCAAGGACTATCCAATCGGAACATTGCCAAACAAATAAATCGTAGCTCCAGAACTGTTGACAGATATTTGAAGGATCCAGAGGGATATGGAAATAATTTCAAAGGAAAAGAAAAGCACTATCTAAGCAAGCAGTACGCCAAATCGTTAGAATTTCTTTGAATTCAACTAAATCTGCTGTTAAAATCAAGAAATTGGCCGGAGTAAAAGCAAAAGCACGTACGATCAGAAATGCAGAACACCTGAAGCGTCTAAAAATCAAGAAAAAGGGCCCTTTGAATGCAATACGCAAGGATATACGCTTCAATTCGCGAAAGAATACATGACGTGGACTGTCCAATCTGACGCTCGACTAAACGATTGGCGTTCAGTTGTCTTTACTGATAAAAAACGTTTTTATTTAGATAGCCCTGATGGATTTCATTATGATGACCTATATTTAAGTCGCCACCATAGCCGAGAAGAGGGAATTTTGGTGTGGGGTGCTATCAATGTTTTATGGAACAAATGACTTGATTTTCATCGATCAAAAGATGAACGGCGATCGCTTCTAAACATTGTTGGAGACCGTATTTCCAAAATAAAAGATCTCTTTGGAGCAATTCCTTGGATTTTCAACAGGACAATGTTCCTATTCATAACTCTCGAGTGGTAAAGTCTTTTATTTCGATTCAAAGCGTTCATATCATGATCTGGCCTCCTTATTCGTTTTTGAAAGGTTTGGGGCTGGCTAACACGGAATGTATAGAAAGGAGGAAAGCAATACGAAGATAAGGAAACATTAACTGCAGCTATTAAACATGCTTGGGGCGCGATTTCCTTGAACTACGTAGATTCCTTTTTTTTATTTCAAATAAATCAAATAGTAAATAATTTGAGTTAAAATTCAAATACTTTTCTTTAAAAATTAAAAGCCAAAGTGCGTCTAATCTAATGACCAAGAAAAGTTCGCCTTATTTTGAGTAGCTATAAGAAAATGGTTGAAAGCACAATTTTGTTATATATGTAATCATTTCAGTATTACATTTAAAGTATCATTAAATAAGAAGTATTTGCTTATCAACTTCTTTCTATCGTTATTTAATAAATAAATATGAAGCAAAATTGTATGCAACTAAACGTGCGTCTAACCTAAGTAGAGGTGAGCGCGGGCCGTTCTTTTTTTTCGTGGACCG
>JAECXB010000357.1:0-27276 GCA_018151435.1 Zaprionus africanus | reverse complement strand
ACTGGCTAGGCACTGGCTGGGCACTGGCTGGACACTGGCTAGACACTTCCTAGACACTGGCTAGACACTGGCTTGACACTGGCTAGGCACTGGCTAGACACTGGCTAGGCACTGGCTAGACGACTGGTCAGGCGGAGCACTGGCTAGACACTAGCAAGGCACTGGCTAGGCACTGGCCAGACACTGGCTAGGCACTGGCTAGGCACTGGCTAGGCACTGGCTAGGCACTGGCATAGGCACTGGCTAGGCACTGGCTAGGCACTGGCTAGACACTGGCTAGGCACTGGCTAGGCACTGGCTAGGCACTGGCTAGACACTGGCTAGGCACTGGCTAGGCACTGGCTAGGCACTGGCTAGGCACTGGCTAGGCACTGGCTAGGCACTGGCTAGGCACTGGCTAGGCACTGGCTAGGCACTGGCTAGACACTGGCTAGGCACTGGCTAGGCACTGGCTAGGCACTGGCTAGGCACTGGCTAGGCACTGGCTAGGCACTGGCTAGGCACTGGCTAGGCACTGGCTAGGCACTGGCTAGACACTGGCTAGGCACTGGCTAGGCACTGGCTAGGCACTGGCTAGGCACTGGCTAGGCACTGGCTAGGCACTGGCTAGGCACTGGCTAGGCACTGGCTAGGCACTGGCTAGGCACTGGCTAGGCACTGGCTAGGCACTGGCTAGGCACTGGCTAGGCACTGGCTAGGCACTGGCTAGGCACTGGCTAGGCACTGGCTAGGCACTGGCTAGGCACTGGCTAGACACTGGCTAGGCACTGGCTAGACACTGGCTAGGCACTGGCTAGGCACTGGCTAGGCACTGGCTAGGCACTGGCTAGGCACTGGCTAGGCACTGGCTAGGCACTGGCTAGGCACTGGCTAGGCACTGGCTAGACACTGGCTAGGCACTGGCTAGACACTGGCTAGGCACTGGCTAGACACTGGCTAGGCACTGGCTAGGCACTGGCTAGACACTGGCTAGGCACTGGCTAGGCACTGGCTAGACACTGGCTAGGCACTGGCTAGGCACTGGCTAGGCACTGGCTAGGCACTGGCTAGACACTGGCTAGGCACTGGCTAGACACTGGCTAGGCACTGGCTAGGCACTGGCTAGGCACTGGCTAGGCACTGGCTAGGCACTGGCTAGGCACTGGCTAGACACTGGCTAGGCACTGGCTAGGCACTGGCTAGACACTGGCTAGGCACTGGCTAGACACTGGCTAGGCACTGGCTAGACACTGGCTAGGCACTGGCTAGGCACTGGCTAGGCACTGGCTAGACACTGGCTAGGCACTGGCTAGGCACTGGCTAGGCACTGGCTAGGCACTGGCTAGGCACTGGCTAGACACTGGCTAGGCACTGGCTAGGCACTGGCTAGGCACTGGCTAGACACTGGCTAGGCACTGGCTAGGCACTGGCTAGGCACTGGCTAGGCACTGGCTAGGCACTGGCTAGACACTGGCTAGGCACTGGCTAGGCACTGGCTAGGCACTGGCTAGACACTGGCTAGGCACTGGCTAGACACTGGCTAGGCACTGGCTAGACACTGGCTAGGCACTGGCTAGACACTGGCTAGGCACTGGCTAGGCACTGGCTAGGCACTGGCTAGGCACTGGCTAGGCACTGGCTAGGCACTGGCTAGGCACTGGCTAGGCACTGGCTAGGCACTGGCTAGGCACTGGCTAGGCACTGGCTAGGCACTGGCTAGGCACTGGCTAGGCACTGGCTAGGCACTGGCTAGACACTGGCTAGGCACTGGCTAGACACTGGCTAGACACTGGCTAGGCACTGGCTAGACACTGGCTAGGCACTGGCTAGGCACTGGCTAGACACTGGCTAGGCACTGGCTAGACACTGGCTAGACACTGGCTAGACACTGGCTAGGCACTGGCTAGACACTGGCTAGGCACTGGCTAGACACTGGCTAGGCACTGGCTAGACACTGGCTAGGCACTGGCTAGACACTGGCTAGACACTGGCTAGGCACTGGCTAGGCACTGGCTAGGCACTGGCTAGACACTGGCTAGGCACTGGCTAGGCACTGGCTAGGCACTGGCTAGGCACTGGCTAGGCACTGGCTAGGCACTGGCTAGGCACTGGCTAGGCACTGGCTAGGCACTGGCTAGGCACTGGCTAGGCACTGGCTAGGCACTGGCTAGGCACTGGCTAGGCACTGGCTAGGCACTGGCTAGGCACTGGCTAGGCACTGGCTAGGCACTGGCTAGGCACTGGCTAGGCACTGGCTAGGCACTGGCTAGGCACTGGCTAGGCACTGGCTAGGCACTGGCTAGGCACTGGCTAGGCACTGGCTAGACACTGGCTAGGCACTGGCTAGACACTGGCTAGACACTGGCTAGGCACTGGCTAGGCACTGGCTAGGCACTGGCTAGGCACTGGCTAGGCACTGGCTAGACACTGGCTAGGCACTGGCTAGGGCACTGGCTAGGCACTGGCTAGGCACTGGCTAGACACTGGCTAGGCACTGGCTAGACACTGGCTAGGCACTGGCTAGACACTGGCTAGGCACTGGCTAGACACTGGCTAGACACTGGCTAGGCACTGGCTAGGCACTGGCTAGGCACTGGCTAGGCACTGGCTAGACACTGGCTAGGCACTGGCTAGGCACTGGCTAGGCACTGGCTAGACACTGGCTAGGCACTGGCTAGACACTGGCTAGGCACTGGCTAGGCACTGGCTAGGCACTGGCTAGGCACTGGCTAGGGCACTGGCTAGGCACTGGCTAGGCACTGGCTAGGCACTGGCTAGGCACTGGCTAGACACTGGCTAGACACTGGCTAGACACTGGCTAGACACTGGCTAGACACTGGCTAGGCACTGGCTAGACACTGGCTAGGCACTGGCTAGGCACTGGCTAGGCACTGGCTAGACACTGGCTAGGCACTGGCTAGGCACTGGCTAGACACTGGCTAGGCACTGGCTAGACACTGGCTAGGCACTGGCTAGACACTGGCTAGGCACTGGCTAGACACTGGCTAGGCACTGGCTAGACACTGGCTAGGCACTGGCTAGGCACTGGCTAGGCACTGGCTAGGCACTGGCTAGGCACTGGCTAGGCACTGGCTAGGCACTGGCTAGGCACTGGCTAGACACTGGCTAGGCACTGGCTAGGCACTGGCTAGGCACTGGCTAGGCACTGGCTAGGCACTGGCTAGGCACTGGCTAGGCACTGGCTAGGCACTGGCTAGGCACTGGCTAGGCACTGGCTAGGCACTGGCTAGACACTGGCTAGGCACTGGCTAGACACTGGCTAGGCACTGGCTAGACACTGGCTAGGCACTGGCTAGACACTGGCTAGGCACTGGCTAGGCACTGGCTAGGCACTGGCTAGGCACTGGCTAGGCACTGGCTAGACACTGGCTAGGCACTGGCTAGGGCACTGGCTAGGCACTGGCTAGACACTGGCTAGGCACTGGCTAGACACTGGCTAGGCACTGGCTAGGCACTGGCTAGACACTGGCTAGGCACTGGCTAGACACTGGCTAGGCACTGGCTAGACACTGGCTAGGCACTGGCTAGACACTGGCTAGGCACTGGCTAGACACTGGCTAGACACTGGCTAGGCACTGGCTAGGCACTGGCTAGGCACTGGCTAGGCACTGGCTAGGCACTGGCTAGGCACTGGCTAGGCACTGGCTAGGCACTGGCTAGGCACTGGCTAGGCACTGGCTAGGCACTGGCTAGGCACTGGCTAGGCACTGGCTAGGCACTGGCTAGGCACTGGCTAGGCACTGGCTAGGCACTGGCTAGGCACTGGCTAGACACTGGCTAGGCACTGGCTAGGCACTGGCTAGAGCACTGGCTAGGCACTGGCTAGGCACTGGCTAGGCACTGGCTAGGCACTGGCTAGGCACTGGCTAGGCACTGGCTAGGCACTGGCTAGGCACTGGCTAGGCACTGGCTAGGCACTGGCTAGACACTGGCTAGGCACTGGCTAGACACTGGCTAGGCACTGGCTAGACACTGGCTAGACACTGGCTAGGCACTGGCTAGACACTGGCTAGGCACTGGCTAGACACTGGCTAGGCACTGGCTAGGCACTGGCTAGGCACTGGCTAGGCACTGGCTAGACACTGGCTAGGCACTGGCTAGGCACTGGCTAGACACTGGCTAGGCACTGGCTAGGCACTGGCTAGACACTGGCTAGGCACTGGCTAGGCACTGGCTAGGCACTGGCTGGACACTGGCTAGGCACTGGCTAGACACTGGCTAGGCACTGGCTAGGCACTGGCTAGGCACTGGCTAGGCACTGGCTAGACACTGGCTAGGCACTGGCTAGGCACTGGCTAGACACTGGCTGGGACACTGGCTAGGCACTGGCTAGACACTGGCTAGGCACTGGCTAGGCACTGGCTAGACACTGGCTAGGCACTGGCTAGACACTGGCTAGGCACTGGCTAGGCACTGGCTAGACACTGGCTAGGCACTGGCTAGACACTGGCTAGGCACTGGCTAGGCACTGGCTAGGCACTGGCTAGGCACTGGCTAGACACTGGCTAGGCACTGGCTAGGCACTGGCTAGGCACTGGCTAGGCACTGGCTAGACACTGGCTAGGCACTGGCTAGGCACTGGCTAGGCACTGGCTAGGCACTGGCTAGGCACTGGCTAGGCACTGGCTAGGCACTGGCTAGGCACTGGCTAGGCACTGGCTAGGCACTGGCTAGGCACTGGCTAGGCACTGGCTAGGCACTGGCTAGGCACTGGCTAGGCACTGGCTAGGCACTGGCTAGGCACTGGCTAGGCACTGGCTAGGCACTGGCTAGGCACTGGCTAGGCACTGGCTACTGGCTAGACACTGGCTAGGCACTGGCTAGGCACACTGGCTAATAGACAGACTGGCTAGGCACTGGCTAGGCACTGGCTAGGCACTGGCTAGACACTGGCTAGGCACTGGCTAGACACTGGCTAGGCACTGGCTAGGCACTGGCTAGGCACTGGCTAGACACTGGCTAGGCACTGTGGCACTGGCTAGGCACTGGCTAGACACTGGCTAGGCACTGGCTAGACACTAGCTAGCCACTGGCTAGACACTGGCTAGGCACTGGCTAGAGACTAGCTTGCCACTGGCCAGGCACTGGCTAGGCACTGGCTAGACACTGGCTAGGCACTGGCTAGGCACTGACTTGACACTGGCTAGGCACTGTCTAGGCACTGGTTTGGCACTGGCTAGACACTGGCTAGGCACTGGCTAGACTGTGGCTAGGCACTGGCTAGACACTGGCTAGGCACTGGCTGACACTGGCTAGACACTGGCTAGGCACTGGCTAGACACTGGCTAGGCACTGGCTAGGCACTGGCTAGACACTGGCTAGGCACAGGCTAGACACTGGCTAGACACTGGCTAGACTCTTGCTAGGCACTGGCAAGGCACCGGCTACGCACGAACTAGGCACTGGCTAGGCACTGGCTAGACACTGGCTAGGCACTGGCTAGGCAATGGCAAGGCGCTGGCTAGACACTGGCTAGGCACTGGCTACGCACTGGCTAGGCGCTGGCTAAACTCTGGCTAGGCACTGGCTAGACTCTGGCTAGACTCTGGCTAGGCACTAACTAGACACTGGCTAGGCACTGGCTAGGCACTGGCTACGCACTGGCTAGGCACTGGCTACGCACTGGCTAGGCGCTGGCTGGACACTGGCTAGGCACTGGCTACGCACTGGCTACGCACCGGCTAGGCGCTGGCTAGGCACTGGCTAGGCACTGGCTAGGCACTGGCTAGGCACTGGCTAGGCACTGGCTAGGCACTGGCTAGACACTGGCTAGGCACTGGCTAGACACTGGCTAGACACTGGCTAGGCACTGGCTAGACACTGGCTAGGCACTGGCTAGGCACTGGCTAGGCACTGGCTAGGCACTGGCTAGGCACTGGCTAGGCACTGGCTAGACACTGGCTAGGCACTGGCTAGACACTGGCTAGGCACTGGCTAGGCACTGGCTAGGCACTGGCTAGGCACTGGCTAGGCACTGGCTAGGCACTGGCTAGGCACTGGCTAGGCACTGGCTAGGCACTGGCTAGGCACTGGCTAGACACTGGCTAGGCACTGGCTAGACACTGGCTAGGCACTGGCTAGGCACTGGCTAGGCACTGGCTAGGCACTGGCTAGGCACTGGCTAGGGCACTGGCTAGACACTGGCTAGGCACTGGCTAGACACTGGCTAGGCACTGGCTAGGCACTGGCTAGGCACTGGCTAGACACTGGCTAGGGCACTGGCTAGACACTGGCTAGGCACTGGCTAGGCACTGGCTAGGCACTGGCTAGGCACTGGCTAGGCACTGGCTAGGCACTGGCTAGGCACTGGCTAGGCACTGGCTAGACACTGGCTAGGCACTGGCTAGACACTGGCTAGGCACTGGCTAGACACTGGCTAGGCACTGGCTAGACACTGGCTAGGCACTGGCTAGGCACTGGCTAGACACTGGCTAGGCACTGGCTAGACACTGGCTAGGCACTGGCTAGGCACTGGCTAGGCACTGGCTAGGCACTGGCTAGGCACTGGCTAGGCACTGGCTAGACACTGGCTAGGCACTGGCTAGGCACTGGCTAGGCACTGGCTAGACACTGGCTAGGCACTGGCTAGGCACTGGCTAGGCACTGGCTAGGCACTGGCTAGGCACTGGCTAGGCACTGGCTAGGCACTGGCTAGGCACTGGCTAGGCACTGGCTAGGCACTGGCTAGGCACTGGCTAGGCACTGGCTAGGCACTGGCTAGGCACTGGCTAGGCACTGGCTAGGCACTGGCTAGACACTGGCTAGGCACTGGCTAGGCACTGGCTAGACACTGGCTAGGCACTGGCTAGACACTGGCTAGACACTGGCTAGGCACTGGCTAGGCACTGGCTAGGCACTGGCTAGACACTGGCTAGGCACTGGCTAGGCACTGGCTAGGCACTGGCTAGACACTGGCTAGGCACTGGCTAGGCACTGGCTAGGCACTGGCTAGACACTGGCTAGGCACTGGCTAGGCACTGGCTAGACACTGGCTAGGCACTGGCTAGGCACTGGCTAGACACTGGCTAGGCACTGGCTAGGCACTGGCTAGGCACTGGCTAGACACTGGCTAGGCACTGGCTAGGCACTGGCTAGGCACTGGCTAGGCACTGGCTAGGCACTGGCTAGGCACTGGCTAGACACTGGCTAGGCACTGGCTAGACACTGGCTAGGCACTGGCTAGACACTGGCTAGGCACTGGCTAGGCACTGGCTAGACACTGGCTAGGCACTGGCTAGACACTGGCTAGGCACTGGCTAGACACTGGCTAGGCACTGGCTAGACACTGGCTAGGCACTGGCTAGGCACTGGCTAGGCACTGGCTAGGCACTGGCTAGGCACTGGCTAGGCACTGGCTAGGCACTGGCTAGGCACTGGCTAGGCACTGGCTAGGCACTGGCTAGGCACTGGCTAGGCACTGGCTAGGCACTGGCTAGGCACTGGCTAGGCACTGGCTAGGCACTGGCTAGACACTGGCTAGGCACTGGCTAGGCACTGGCTAGACACTGGCTAGGCACTGGCTAGGCACTGGCTAGACACTGGCTAGGCACTGGCTAGGCACTGGCTAGACACTGGCTAGGCACTGGCTAGGCACTGGCTAGGCACTGGCTAGACACTGGCTAGGCACTGGCTAGACACTGGCTAGGCACTGGCTAGACACTGGCTAGACACTGGCTAGGCACTGGCTAGGCACTGGCTAGGCACTGGCTAGACACTGGCTAGGCACTGGCTAGACACTGGCTAGGCACTGGCTAGGCACTGGCTAGGCACTGGCTAGGCACTGGCTAGGCACTGGCTAGGCACTGGCTAGGCACTGGCTAGGCACTGGCTAGGCACTGGCTAGACACTGGCTAGGCACTGGCTAGGCACTGGCTAGGCACTGGCTAGGCACTGGCTAGGCACTGGCTAGGCACTGGCTAGGCACTGGCTAGGCACTGGCTAGGCACTGGCTAGGCACTGGCTAGGCACTGGCTAGGCACTGGCTAGGCACTGGCTAGGCACTGGCTAGGCACTGGCTAGGCACTGGCTAGGCACTGGCTAGGCACTGGCTAGGCACTGGCTAGGCACTGGCTAGGCACTGGCTAGGCACTGGCTAGACACTGGCTAGGCACTGGCTAGGCACTGGCTAGACACTGGCTAGACACTGGCTAGGCACTGGCTAGGCACACTGGCTAGGCACTGGCTAGGCACTGGCTAGGCACTGGCTAGACACTGGCTAGGCACTGGCTAGGCACTGGCTAGGCACTGGCTAGACACTGGCTAGGCACTGGCTAGGCACTGGCTAGGCACTGGCTAGACACTGGCTAGGCACTGGCTAGGCACTGGCTAGGCACTGGCTAGACACTGGCTAGGCACTGGCTAGGCACTGGCTAGACACTGGCTAGGCACTGGCTAGGCACTGGCTAGACACTGGCTAGGCACTGGCTAGGCACTGGCTAGACACTGGCTAGGCACTGGCTAGGCACTGGCTAGGCACTGGCTAGACACTGGCTAGGCACTGGCTAGGCACTGGCTAGACACTGGCTAGGCACTGGCTAGGCACTGGCTAGGCACTGGCTAGACACTGGCTAGGCACTGGCTAGGCACTGGCTAGACACTGGCTAGGCACTGGCTAGGCACTGGCTAGACACTGGCTAGGCACTGGCTAGGCACTGGCTAGGCACTGGCTAGACACTGGCTAGGCACTGGCTAGACACTGGCTAGGCACTGGCTAGACACTGGCTAGGCACTGGCTAGACACTGGCTAGGCACTGGCTAGACACTGGCTAGGCACTGGCTAGACACTGGCTAGGCACTGGCTAGGCACTGGCTAGGCACTGGCTAGGCACTGGCTAGGCACTGGCTAGACACTGGCTAGGCACTGGCTAGGCACTGGCTAGGCACTGGCTAGACACTGGCTAGGCACTGGCTAGACACTGGCTAGGCACTGGCTAGACACTGGCTAGGCACTGGCTAGACACTGGCTAGGCACTGGCTAGACACTGGCTAGGCACTGGCTAGACACTGGCTAGGCACTGGCTAGACACTGGCTAGGCACTGGCTAGACACTGGCTAGGCACTGGCTAGACACTGGCTAGGCACTGGCTAGGCACTGGCTAGGCACTGGCTAGGCACTGGCTAGGCACTGGCTAGGCACTGGCTAGGCACTGGCTAGGCACTGGCTAGGCACTGGCTAGGCACTGGCTAGGCACTGGCTAGGCACTGGCTAGGCACTGGCTAGGCACTGGCTAGACACTGGCTAGGCACTGGCTAGGCACTGGCTAGGCACTGGCTAGACACTGGCTAGGCACTGGCTAGGCACTGGCTAGGCACTGGCTAGGCACTGGCTAGGCACTGGCTAGGCACTGGCTAGGCACTGGCTAGACACTGGCTAGGCACTGGCTAGACACTGGCTAGGCACTGGCTAGGCACTGGCTAGGCACTGGCTAGGCACTGGCTAGGCACTGGCTAGGCACTGGCTAGGCACTGGCTAGGCACTGGCTAGGCACTGGCTAGGCACTGGCTAGGCACTGGCTAGGCACTGGCTAGGCACTGGCTAGGCACTGGCTAGGCACTGGCTAGGCACTGGCTAGGCACTGGCTAGGCACTGGCTAGACACTGGCTAGGCACTGGCTAGGCACTGGCTAGGCACTGGCTAGACACTGGCTAGGCACTGGCTAGACACTGGCTAGGCATCCAGGCTAGATACAGGTTAGACACATGGTAGAAAAAGGCAAAACACAGGATAAAAACTGGCAAGACAAAGGTTTATTTAAGGATAAACACAACCTAATTATAGGCTTGACATAGGATATACACAGGCTTGACACTGGGTAGACACTAGCTAAACACTTGCTTTACCCAGGCAAGACATTCGCTACGCACTGGATAGACACTGGCTTGGCACTGGCTAGACTCTGGCTAGGCACTGGCTAGACACTGGCTAGGCACTGGCTAGACACTGGCTAGGCATTGGCTAGACACTGGCTAGGCATTGGCTAGACACTGGCTAGGCACTGGCTAGACACTGGCTAGGCACTGGCTAGACACTGGCTAGACACTGGCTAGACACTGGCTAGACACTGGCTAGGCACTGGCTAGACACTGGCTAGACACTGGCTAGGCACTGGCTAGGCACTGGCTAGGACTGGCTAGGCACACTGGCACACTGGCTAGGCACTGGCTAGGCACTGGCTAGGCACTGGCTAGGCACTGGCTAGGCACTGGCTAGGCACTGGCTAGGCACTGGCTAGGCACTGGCTAGGCACTGGCTAGGCACTGGCTAGGCACTGGCTAGGCACTGGCTAGGCACTGGCTAGGCACTGGCTAGGCACTGGCTAGGCACTGGCTAGGCACTGGCTAGGCACTGGCTAGACACTGGCTAGGCACTGGCTAGAGCACTGGCTAGGCACTGGCTAGGCACTGGCTAGACACTGGCTAGGCACTGGCTAGACACTGGCTAGACACTGGCTAGGCACTGGCTTAATTCAGGCTAGACACAACCTAATCACAGGCTAGACATAGGATGGACACAGGTTAGACACTAGCTAGATCCAGGCTAGATTCAGGTTAGACACATGGTAGAAAAAGGCAAAACACAGGATAAAAACTGGCAAGACAAAGGTTTATTTAAGGATAAACACAACCTAATTATAGGCTTGACATAGGATATACACAGGCTTGACACTGGGTAGGCACTGGCTAGACACTGGCTAGGCACTGGCTAGGCACTGGCTAGGCACTGGCTAGGCACTGGCTAGGCACTGGCTAGGCACTGGCTAGGCACTGGCTAGGCACTGGCTAGGCACTGGCTAGGCACTGGCTAGACACTGGCTAGACACTGGCTAGACACTGGCTAAACACTTGCTTTACCCAGGCAAGACATTCGCTACGCACTGGATAGACACTGGCTAGGCACTGGCTAGACTCTGGCTAGGCACTGGCTAGACTCTGGCTAGGCACTGGCTAGACACTGGCTAGGCACTGGCTAGACACTGGCACTGGCTAGGCACTGGCTAGGCACTGGCTAGGCACTGGCTAGGCACTGGCTAGGCACTGGCTAGGCACTGGCTAGGCACTGGCTAGGCACTGGCTAGGCACTGGCTAGGCACTGGCTAGGCACTGGCTAGGCACTGGCTAGGCACTGGCTAGGCACTGGCTAGGCACTGGCTAGGCACTGGCTAGGCACTGGCTAGGCACTGGCTAGGCACTGGCTAGACACTGGCTAGACACTGGCTAGGCACTGGCTAGGCACTGGCTAGGCACTGGCTAGACACTGGCTAGGCACTGGCTAGGCACTGGCTAGGCACTGGCTAGGCACTGGCTAGGCACTGGCTAGGCACTGGCTAGGCACACTGGCTAGGCACTGGCTAGGCACTGGCTAGGCACTGGCTAGGCACTGGCTAGGCACTGGCTAGGACACTGGCTAGGCACTGGCTAGGCACTGGCTAGGCACTGGCTAGGCACTGGCTAGGCACTGGCTAGGCACTGGCTAGGCACTGGCTAGGCACTGGCTAGGCACTGGCTAGGCACTGGCTAGGCACTGGCTAGGCACTGGCTAGGCACTGGCTAGGCACTGGCTAGGCACTGGCTAGGCACTGGCTAGGCACTGGCTAGGCACTGGCTAGGCACTGGCTAGGCACTGGCTAGGCACTGGCTAGGCACTGGCTAGGCACTGGCTAGGCACTGGCTAGGCACTGGCTAGGCACTGGCTAGGCACTGGCTAGGCACTGGCTAGGCACTGGCTAGGCACTGGCTAGGCACTGGCTAGGCACTGGCTAGGCACTGGCTAGGCACTGGCTAGGCACTGGCTAGGCACTGGCTAGGCACTGGCTAGACACTGGCTAGGCACTGGCTAGACACTGGCTAGGCACTGGCTAGACACTGGCTAGGCACTGGCTAGACACTGGCTAGGCACTGGCTAGACACTGGCTAGGCACTGGCTAGACACTAGCTAGAGCCAGGCTAGACACAGGCTTAATTCAGGCTAGACACAACCTAATCACAGGCTAGACATAGGATGGACACAGGTTAGACACTAGCTAGATCCAGGCTAGATACAGGTTAGACACATGGTAGAAAAAGGCAAAACACAGGATAAAAACTGGCAAGACAAAGGTTTATTTAAGGATAAACACAACCTAATTATAGGCTTGACATAGGATATACACAGGCTTGACACTGGGTAGACACTAGCTAAACACTTGCTTTACCCAGGCAAGACATTCGCTACGCACTGGATAGACACTGGCTTGGCACTGGCTAGACTCTGGCTAGGCACTGGCTAGACACTGGCTAGGCATTGGCTAGACACTGGCTAGGCATTGGCTAGACACTGGCTAGGCATTGGCTAGACACTGGCTAGGCATTGGCTAGACACTGGCTAGGCACTGGCTAGACACTGGCTAGACACTGGCGACACTGGCTAGGCACTGGCTAGACACTGGCTAGGCACTGGCTAGACACTGGCTAGGCACTGGCTAGGCACTGGCTAGGCACTGGCTAGGCACTGGCTAGGCACTGGCTAGGCACTGGCTAGGCACTGGCTAGGCACTGGCTAGGCACTGTCTTGGCACTTGCTAGGCACTGACTAGACACTGGCTAGGCACTGGCTAGGCACTGGCTAGGCACTGGCTAGGCACTGGCTAGGCACTGGCTAGGCACTGGCTAGGCACTGGCTAGGCACTGGCTAGGCACTGGCTAGGCACTGGCTAGGCACTGGCTAGGCACTGGCTAGGCACTGGCTAGGCACTGGCTAGGCACTGGCTAGACACTGGCTAGACACTGGCTAGACACTGGCTAGACACTGGCTAGGCACTGGCTTAATTCAGGCTAGACACAACCTAATCACAGGCTAGACATAGGATGGACACAGGTTAGACACTAGCTAGATCCAGGCTAGATTCAGGTTAGACACATGGTAGAAAAAGGCAAAACACAGGATAAAAACTGGCAAGACAAAGGTTTATTTAAGGATAAACACAACCTAATTATAGGCTTGACATAGGATATACACAGGCTTGACACTGGGTAGGCACTGGCAGACACTGGCTAGGCACTGGCTAGGCACTGGCTAGGCACTGGCTAGGCACTGGCTAGGCACTGGCTAGGCACTGGCTAGGCACTGGCTAGGCACTGGCTAGGCACTGGCTAGACACTGGCTAGGCACTGGCTAGGCACTGGCTAGGCACTGGCTAGACACTGGCTAGGCACTGGCTAGACACTGGCTAGGCACTTGCTTTACCCAGGCTAGACACTGGCTACGGCACTGGCTAGACACTGGCTAGGCACTGGCTAGACACTGGCTAGGCACTGGCTAGACACTGGCTAGGCACTGGCTAGACACTGGCTAGGCACTGGCTAGGCACTGGCTAGGCACTGGCTAGGCACTGGCTAGGCACTGGCTAGGCACTGGCTAGGCACTGGCTAGGCACTGGCTAGGCACTGGCTAGGCACTGGCTAGGCACTGGCTAGGCACTGGCTAGGCACTGGCTAGGCACTGGCTAGGCACTGGCACTGGCTAGACACTGGCTAGGCACTGGCTAGGCACTGGCTAGGCACTGGCTAGGCACTGGCTAGGCACTGGCTAGGCACTGGCTAGGCACTGGCTAAGGACACTGGCTAGGCACTGGCTAGGCACTGGCTAGGCACTGGCTAGGCACTGGCTAGGCACTGGCTACTGGCTAGGCACTGGCTAGGCACTGGCTAGGCACTGGCTAGGCACTGGCTAGGCACTGGCTAGGCACTGGCTAGGCACTGGCTAGGCACTGGCACTGGCTGGGCACTGGCTAGGCACTGGCTAGGCACTGGCTAGGCACTGGCTAGGCACTGGCTGGGCACTGGCTAGGCACTGGCTAGGCACTGGCTAGGCACTGGCTAGGCACTGGCTAGGCACTGGCTAGGCACTGGCTAGGCACTGGCTAGGCACTGGCTAGGCACTGGCTAGGCACTGGCTAGGCACTGGCTAGGCACTGGCTAGGCACTGGCTAGGCACTGGCTAGGCACTGGCTAGGCACTGGCTAGGCACTGGCTAGGCACTGGCTAGGCACTGGCTAGGCACTGGCTAGGCACTGGCTAGGCACTGGCTAGGCACTGGCTAGGCACTGGCTAGGCACTGGCTAGGCACTGGCTAGGCACTGGCTAGGCACTGGCTAGGGCACTGGCTGGGCACTGGCTAGGCACTGGCTAGGCACTGGCTAGGCACTGGCTAGGCACTGGCTAGACACTGGCTAGGCACTGGCTAGACACTGGCTAGGCACTGGCTAGACACTGGCTAGGCACTGGCTAGACACTGGCTAGGCACTGGCTAGACACTAGCTGAGCACAGGCAAAACACAAGATAAAAACAGGCTAGACACAGGCTTAATTCAGGCTAGACACAACCTAATCACAGGCTAGACATAGGATGGACACAGGTTAGACACTAGCTAGATCCAGGCTAGATACAGGTTAGACACATGGTAGAAAAAGGAAAAAAAACACAGGATAAAAACTGGCAAGACAAAGGTTTATTTAAGGATAAACACAAACTAGGCTAGGCACTGGCTAGACACTGGCTAGGCACTGGCTAGACACTGGCTAGGCACTGGCTAGACACTGGCTAGGCACTGGCTAGGCACTGGCTAGGCACTGGCTAGGCACTGGCTAGGCACTGGCTAGGCACTGGCTAGGCACTGGCTAGGCACTGGCTAGGCACTGGCTAGGCACTGGCTAGGCACTGGCTAGGCACTGGCTAGGCACTGGCTAGGCACTGGCTAGGCACTGGCTAGGCACTGGCTAGGCACTGGCTAGGCACTGGCTAGGCACTGGCTAGACACTGGCTAGGCACTGGCTAGGCACTGGCTAGGCACTGGCTAGGCACTGGCTAGGCACTGGCTAGGCACTGGCTAGGCACTGGCTAGGCACTGGCTAGGCACTGGCTAGGCACTGGCTAGGCACTGGCTAGGCACTGGCTAGGCACTGGCTAGGCACTGGCTAGGCACTGGCTAGGCACTGGCTAGGCACTGGCTAGGCACTGGCTAGGCACTGGCTAGACACTGGCTAGGCACTGGCTAGGCACTGGCTAGGCACTGGCTAGGCACTGGCTAGGCACTGGCTAGGCACTGGCTAGGCACTGGCTAGGCACTGGCTAGGCACTGGCTAGGCACTGGCTAGGCACTGGCTAGGCACTGGCTAGGCACTGGCTAGACACTGGCTAGGCACTGGCTAGACACTGGCTAGGCACTGGCTAGACACTGGCTAGGCACTGGCTAGGCACTGGCTAGGCACTGGCTAGGCACTGGCTAGACACTGGCTAGGCACTGGCTAGACACTGGCTAGGCACTGGCTAGGCACTGGCTAGGCACTGGCTAGGCACTGGCTAGGCACTGGCTAGACACTGGCTAGGCACTGGCTAGGCACTGGCTAGGCACTGGCTAGGCACTGGCTAGGCACTGGCTAGGCACTGGCTAGGCACTGGCTAGGCACTGGCTAGGCACTGGCTAGGCACTGGCTAGGCACTGGCTAGGCACTGGCTAGGCACTGGCTAGGCACTGGCTAGGCACTGGCTAGACACTGGCTAGGCACTGGCTAGGCACTGGCTAGGCACTGGCTAGGCACTGGCTAGGCACTGGCTAGGCACTGGCTAGGCACTGGCTAGGCACTGGCTAGGCACTGGCTAGGCACTGGCTAGGCACTGGCTAGGCACTGGCTAGGCACTGGCTAGGCACTGGCTAGGCACTGGCTAGGCACTGGCTAGGCACTGGCTAGGCACTGGCTAGGCACTGGCTAGGCACTGGCTAGGCACTGGCTAGGCACTGGCTAGGCACTGGCTAGGCACTGGCTAGGCACTGGCTAGGCACTGGCTAGGCACTGGCTAGGCACTGGCTAGGCACTGGCTAGGCACTGGCTAGGCACTGGCTAGGCACTGGCTAGGCACTGGCTAGGCACTGGCTAGGCACTGGCTAGGCACTGGCTAGGCACTGGCTAGGCACTGGCTAGGCACTGGCTAGGCACTGGCTAGGCACTGGCTAGGCACTGGCTAGGCACTGGCTAGGCACTGGCTAGGCACTGGCTAGGCACTGGCTAGGCACTGGCTAGGCACTGGCTAGGCACTGGCTAGGCACTGGCTAGGCACTGGCTAGGCACTGGCTAGGCACTGGCTAGGCACTGGCTAGGCACTGGCTAGGCACTGGCTAGGCACTGGCTAGGCACTGGCTAGGCACTGGCTAGGCACTGGCTAGGCACTGGCTAGGCACTGGCTAGGCACTGGCTAGGCACTGGCTAGGCACTGGCTAGGCACTGGCTAGGCACTGGCTAGGCACTGGCTAGGCACTGGCTAGGCACTGGCTAGGCACTGGCTAGGCACTGGCTAGGCACTGGCTAGGCACTGGCTAGGCACTGGCTAGGCACTGGCTAGACACTGGCTAGGCACTGGCTAGGCACTGGCTAGGCACTGGCTAGGCACTGGCTAGGCACTGGCTAGGCACTGGCTAGGCACTGGCTAGGCACTGGCTAGACACTGGCTAGGCACTGGCTAGGCACTGGCTAGGCACTGGCTAGGCACTGGCTAGGCACTGGCTAGGCACTGGCTAGGCACTGGCTAGGCACTGGCTAGGCACTGGCTAGGCACTGGCTAGGCACTGGCTAGGCACTGGCTAGGCACTGGCTAGGCACTGGCTAGGCACTGGCTAGGCACTGGCTAGGCACTGGCTAGGCACTGGCTAGGCACTGGCTAGGCACTGGCTAGGCACTGGCTAGGCACTGGCTAGGCACTGGCTAGGCACTGGCTAGGCACTGGCTAGACACTGGCTAGGCACTGGCTAGGCACTGGCTAGGCACTGGCTAGGCACTGGCTAGGCACTGGCTAGGCACTGGCTAGGCACTGGCTAGGCACTGGCTAGGCACTGGCTAGGCACTGGCTAGGCACTGGCTAGGCACTGGCTAGGCACTGGCTAGGCACTGGCTAGGCACTGGCTAGGCACTGGCTAGGCACTGGCTAGGCACTGGCTAGGCACTGGCTAGGCACTGGCTAGGCACTGGCTAGGCACTGGCTAGGCACTGGCTAGGCACTGGCTAGGCACTGGCTAGGCACTGGCTAGGCACTGGCTAGGCACTGGCTAGGCACTGGCTAGGCACTGGCTAGGCACTGGCTAGGCACTGGCTAGGCACTGGCTAGGCACTGGCTAGGCACTGGCTAGGCACTGGCTAGGCACTGGCTAGGCACTGGCTAGGCACTGGCTAGGCACTGGCTAGACACTGGCTAGGCACTGGCTAGGCACTGGCTAGGCACTGGCTAGGCACTGGCTAGGCACTGGCTAGGCACTGGCTAGGCACTGGCTAGGCACTGGCTAGGCACTGGCTAGGCACTGGCTAGGCACTGGCTAGACACTGGCTAGGCACTGGCTAGGCACTGGCTAGGCACTGGCTAGGCACTGGCTAGGCACTGGCTAGGCACTGGCTAGGCACTGGCTAGGCACTGGCTAGGCACTGGCTAGGCACTGGCTAGGCACTGGCTAGGCACTGGCTAGGCACTGGCTAGGCACTGGCCAGGCACTGGCTAGGCACTGGCTAGGCACTGGCTAGGCACTGGCTAGGCACTGGCTAGGCACTGGCTAGGCACTGGCTAGGCACTGGCTAGGCACTGGCTAGGCACTGGCTAGGCACTGGCTAGGCACTGGCTAGGCACTGGCTAGGCACTGGCTAGGCACTGGCTAGGCACTGGCTAGGCACTGGCTAGGCACTGGCTAGGCACTGGCTAGGCACTGGCTAGGCACTGGCTAGGCACTGGCTAGGCACTGGCTAGGCACTGGCTAGGCACTGGCTAGGCACTGGCTAGGCACTGGCTAGGCACTGGCTAGGCACTGGCTAGGCACTGGCTAGGCACTGGCTAGGCACTGGCTAGGCACTGGCTAGGCACTGGCTAGGCACTGGCTAGGCACTGGCTAGGCACTGGCCAGGCACTGGCTAGACACTGGCTAGGCACTTGCCAGGCACTGGCTAGACACTGGCCAGGCACTGGCTAGACACTGGCTAGGCACTGGCTAGACACTGGCTAGGCACTGGCTAGGCACTGGCTAGGCACTGGCCAGGCACTGGCTAGGCACTGGCTAGGCACTGGCTAGGCACTGGCCAGGCACTGGCTAGGCACTGGCTAGGCACTGGCTAGGCACTGGCTAGGCACTGGCCAGGCACTGGCCAGGCACTGGCCAGGCACTGGCTAGGCACTGGCTAGGCACTGGCTAGGCACTGGCTAGGCACTGGCTAGGCACTGGCTAGGCACTGGCCAGGCACTGGCTAGGCACTGGCTAGGCACTGGCTAGGCACTGGCCAGGCACTGGCTAGGCACTGGCTAGGCACTGGCTAGGCACTGGCTAGGCACTGGCTAGGCACTGGCTAGGCACTGGCTAGGCACTGGCTAGGCACTGGCTAGGCACCGGCTAGGCACTGGCCAGGCACTGGCTAGGCACTGGCTAGGCACTGGCCAGGCACTGGCTAGGCACTGGCTAGGCACTGGCCAGGCACTGGCTAGGCACTGGCTAGGCACTGGCTAGGCACTGGCTAGGCACTGGCTAGGCACTGGCTAGGCACTGGCTAGGCACTGGCTAGGCACTGGCTAGGCACTGGCTAGGCACTGGCCAGGCACTGGCCAGGCACTGGCTAGGCACTGGCTAGGCACTGGCTAGGCACTGGCTAGGCACTGGCTAGGCACTGGCTAGGCACTGGCTAGGCACTGGCTAGGCACTGGCCAGGCACTGGCCAGGCACTGGCTAGGCACTGGCTAGGCACTGGCTAGGCACTGGCTAGGCACTGGCTAGGCACTGGCCAGGCACTGGCTAGGCACTGGCCAGGCACTGGCTAGGCACTGGCTAGGCACTGGCTAGGCACTGGCCAGGCACTGGCCAGGCACTGGCTAGGCACTGGCTAGGCACTGGCTAGGCACTGGCTAGGCACTGGCTAGGCACTGGCTAGGCACTGGCCAGGCACTGGCTAGGCACTGGCCAGGCACTGGCCAGGCACTGGCTAGGCACTGGCCAGGCACTGGCTAGGCACTGGCTAGGCACTGGCTAGGCACTGGCTAGGCACTGGCCAGGCACTGGCTAGGCACTGGCTAGGCACTGGCTAGGCACTGGCTAGGCACTGGCTAGGCACTGGCTAGGCACTGGCCAGGCACTGGCCAGGCACTGGCTAGGCACTGGCCAGGCACTGGCTAGGCACTGGCCAGGCACTGGCCAGGCACTGGCTAGGCACTGGCCAGGCACTGGCTAGGCACTGGCTAGGCACTGGCTAGGCACTGGCTAGGCACTGGCCAGGCACTGGCCAGGCACTGGCTAGGCACTGGCCAGGCACTGGCTAGGCACTGGCTAGGCACTGGCTAGGCACTGGCTAGGCACTGGCTAGGCACTGGCTAGGCACTGGCTAGGCACTGGCTAGGCACTGGCTAGGCACTGGCTAGGCACTGGCCAGGCACTGGCTAGGCACTGGCTAGGCACTGGCTAGGCACTGGCTAGGCACTGGCTAGGCACTGGCTAGGCACTGGCTAGGCACTGGCTAGGCACTGGCTAGGCACTGGCCAGGCACTGGCCAGGCACTGGCTAGGCACTGGCTAGGCACTGGCTAGGCACTGGCTAGGCACTGGCTAGGCACTGGCTAGGCACTGGCTAGGCACTGGCTAGGCACTGGCTAGGCACTGGCTAGGCACTGGCTAGGCACTGGCTAGGCACTGGCTAGGCACTGGCCAGGCACTGGCCAGGCACTGGCTAGGCACTGGCTAGGCACTGGCTAGGCACTGGCTAGGCACTGGCTAGGCACTGGCTAGGCACTGGCCAGGCACTGGCTAGGCACTGGCTAGGCACTGGCCAGGCACTGGCTAGGCACTGGCCAGGCACTGGCTAGGCACTGGCTAGGCACTGGCTAGGCACTGGCTAGGCACTGGCTAGACACTGGCTAGGCACTGGCTAGGCACTGGCTAGGCACTGGCCAGGCACTGGCTAGGCACTGGCTAGGCACTGGCCAGGCACTGGCTAGGCACTGGCTAGGCACTGGCTAGGCACTGGCTAGGCACTGGCTAGGCACTGGCTAGGCACTGGCCAGGCACTGGCTAGGCACTGGCTAGGCACTGGCTAGGCACTGGCCAGGCACTGGCTAGACACTGGCTAGGCACTGGCTAGGCACTGGCTAGGCACTGGCTAGGCACTGGCTAGGCACTGGCTAGGCACTGGCTAGACACTGGCTAGGCACTGGCCAGGCACTGGCTAGGCACTGGCTAGACACTGGCTAGGCACTGGCCAGGCACTGGCTAGGCACTGGCTAGGCACTGGCTAGGCACTGGCTAGGCACTGGCTAGGCACTGGCTAGGCACTGGCTAGGCACTGGCCAGGCACTGGCTAGGCACTGGCTAGGCACTGGCTAGGCACTGGCTAGGCACTGGCTAGGCACTGGCCAGGCACTGGCCAGGCACTGGCTAGGCACTGGCTAGGCACTGGCTAGGCACTGGCTAGGCACTGGCTAGGCACTGGCTAGGCACTGGCTAGGCACTGGCTAGGCACTGGCTAGGCACTGGCTAGGCACTGGCTAGGCACTGGCCAGGCACTGGCTAGGCACTGGCTAGGCACTGGCTAGGCACTGGCTAGGCACTGGCTAGGCACTGGCTAGGCACTGGCTAGGCACTGGCTAGGCACTGGCTAGGCACTGGCTAGGCACTGGCTAGGCACTGGCTAGGCACTGGCCAGGCACTGGCTAGGCACTGGCCAGGCACTGGCTAGGCACTGGCTAGGCACTGGCTAGGCACTGGCTAGGCACTGGCTAGGCACTGGCTAGGCACTGGCTAGGCACTGGCTAGGCACTGGCTAGGCACTGGCCAGGCACTGGCTAGGCACTGGCTAGGCACTGGCTAGGCACTGGCTAGGCACTGGCTAGGCACTGGCTAGGCACTGGCCAGGCACTGGCTAGGCACTGGCTAGGCACTGGCTAGGCACTGGCTAGGCACTGGCTAGGCACTGGCTAGGCACTGGCTAGGCACTGGCTAGGCACTGGCTAGGCACTGGCTAGGCACAGGCACTCGCCAGGCACTCGCTAGGCACTCGCTAGGCACTCCAGGGCACCTCGCTACAGGCACTCGCCAGGCACCGCCAGGCACTCGCTAGGCACTCGCCAGGCACTCGCCTAGGGCACTCGCTAGGCACTCGGCACTAGGCACTCGCCACTCGCCAGGCACTCGCCAGGCACTCGCCAGGCACTCGCCAGGCACTCGCCAGGCACTCGCCAGGCACTCGCTAGGCACTCGCCAGGCACTCGCCAGGCACTCGCCAGGCACTCGCTAGGCACCGCCAGGCACTCGCCAGGCACTCGCCAGGCACTGGCTAGGCACTCGCTAGGCACTGCCAGGCACTCGCTAGGCACTCGCTAGGCACTGGCCAGGCACTGCCAGGCACTGGCTAGGCACTCGCACTGCCAGGCACTGGCCAGGCACTGGCCAGGCACTGGCTAGGCACTGGCTAGGCACTGGCTAGGCACTGGCTAGGCACTGGCTAGGCACTGGCTAGGCACTGGCTAGGCACCGGCAGGCACAGGCACTGGCTAGGCACTGGCCAGGCACTGGCTAGGCACTGGCTAGGCACTGGCCAGGCACTCGCCAGGGCCAGGCACTGGCCAGGCACTGGCCAGGCACTGGCTAGGCACTCGGCCAGGCACTGGCTAGGCACTGCCAGGCACTCGCTAGGCACTGGCCAGGCACTGGCAGGCAGGCACTGGCTAGGCACCGGCCAGGCACTGGCTAGGCACTGGCCAGGCACTGGCTAGGCACTGGCTAGGGCAGGCACTGGCTAGGCACTGGCTAGGCACTGGCCAGGCACTGGCTAGGCACTGGCTAGGCACTGGCTAGGCACTGGCTAGGCACTGGCTAGGCACTGGCTAGGCACTGGCTAGGCACTGGCTAGGCACTGGCTAGGGCTAGGCACTGGCTAGGCACTGGCTAGGCACTGGCCAGGCACTGGCACTGGCTAGGCACTGGCTAGGCACTGGCTAGGCACTGGCCAGGCACACTGGCTAGGCACTGGCTAGACACTGGCACTAGGCACTGGCTAGGCACTGGCTAGGCACCTGGCTAGGCACTGGCTAGGCACTGGCTAGGCACTGGCTAGGCACTGGCTAGAGCACTGGCTAGACCCAGATAGGCACTGGCTAGACACTGGCTAGGCACTGGCTAGGCACGCTGGCACTGGCTAGGCACGCACTGGCTAGGCACCGGCCAGATAGACGGCAGACAGAAAGAAAACAGATAAAAAGCAGACAAGGTTAAGATAAAAACACTGGCTAGGCACTGGCTAGGCACCGGCTAGACACTGGCTAGGCACTGGCTAGGCACTGGCTAGGCACTGGCTAGGCACTGGCTAGGCACTGGCTAGGCACTGGCTAGGCACTGGCCAGGCACCGGCGCAGGGCACTGGCCAGGAAGACAAGGCTTATAGGCTAGACACAACTAATTATGGCGACATGGTAACACGGCTAGACACTGGCTAGGCACTGGCTAGACACTGGCTAGGCACTGGCTAGGCACTGGCTAGGCACTGGCTAGGCACTGGCTAGGCACTGGCTAGGCACTGGCTAGGCACTGGCTAGACACTGGCTAGGCACTGGCTAGACACTGGCTAGGCACTGGCTAGACACTGGCTAGGCACTGGCTAGGCACTGGCTAGACACTGGCTAGGCACTGGCTAGGCACTGGCTAGGCACTGGCTAGACACCGGCTAGGCACTGGCTAGGCACTGGCTAGGCACTGGCTAGGCACTGGCTAGGCACTGGCTAGGCACTGGCTAGGCACTGGCTAGGCACTGGCTAGGCACTGGCTAGGCACTGGCTAGGCACTGGCTAGACACTGGCTAGGCACTGGCTAGGCACTGGCTAGGCACTGGCTAGACACCGGCTAGGCACTGGCTAGGCACTGGCTAGGCACTGGCTAGGCACTGGCTAGGCACTGGCTAGGCACTGGCTAGGCACTGGCTAGGCACTGGCTAGGCACTGGCTAGGCACTGGCTAGGCACTGGCTAGGCACTGGCTAGGCACTGGCCAGGCACTGGCTAGGCACTGGCTAGGCACTGGCTAGGCACTGGCTAGGCACTGGCTAGGCACTGGCTAGGCACTGGCTAGGCACTGGCTAGGCACTGGCTAGGCACTGGCTAGGCACTGGCTAGGCACTGGCTAGGCACTGGCTAGGCACTGGCTAGGCACTGGCTAGGCACTGGCTAGGCACTGGCTAGGCACTGGCCAGGCACTGGCTAGGCACTGGCCAGGCACTGGCTAGGCACTGGCTAGGCACTGGCTAGGCACTGGCTAGGCACTGGCTAGGCACTGGCCAGGCACTGGCCAGGCACTGGCTAGGCACTGGCCAGGCACTGGCTAGGCACTGGCTAGGCACTGGCTAGGCACTGGCTAGGCACTGGCCAGGCACTGGCTAGGCACTGGCCAGGCACTGGCCAGGCACTGGCCAGGCACTGGCTAGGCACTGGCTAGGCACTGGCTAGGCACTGGCTAGGCACTGGCTAGGCACTGGCTAGGCACTGGCTAGGCACTGGCTAGGCACTGGCCAGGCACTGGCCAGGCACTGGCCAGGCACTGGCTAGGCACTGGCCAGGCACTGGCTAGGCACTGGCTAGGCACTGGCTAGGCACTGGCTAGACACTGGCTAGGCACTGGCTAGACACTGGCTAGGCACTGGCTAGACACTGGCTAGGCACTGGCTAGACACTGGCTAGGCACTGGCTAGGCACTGGCTAGACACTGGCTAGGCACTGGCTAGACACTGGCTAGGCACTGGCCAGACACTGGCTAGGCACTGGCTAGGCACTGGCTAGGCACTGGCTAGGCACTGGCTAGGCACTGGCTAGGCACTGGCTAGGCACTGGCCAGGCACTGGCTAGGCACTGGCTAGGCACTGGCTAGGCACTGGCTAGGCACTGGCTAGGCACTGGCTAGGCACTGGCTAGGCACTGGCCAGGCACTGGCTAGGCACTGGCTAGGCACTGGCTAGGCACTGGCTAGGCACTGGCTAGGCACTGGCTAGGCACTGGCTAGGCACTGGCTAGGCACTGGCTAGGCACTGGCTAGGCACTGGCTAGGCACTGGCTAGGCACTGGCTAGGCACTGGCTAGGCACTGGCTAGGCACTGGCTAGGCACTGGCCAGGCACTGGCTAGGCACTGGCTAGGCACTGGCTAGGCACTGGCTAGGCACTGGCCAGGCACTGGCCAGGCACTGGCTAGGCACTGGCCAGGCACTGGCTAGGCACTGGCTAGGCACTGGCTAGGCACTGGCTAGGCACTGGCTAGGCACTGGCTAGGCACTGGCTAGGCACTGGCTAGGCACTGGCTAGGCACTGGCTAGGCACTGGCTAGGCACTGGCTAGGCACTGGCTAGGCACTGGCTAGGCACTGGCTAGGCACTGGCCAGGCACTGGCTAGGCACTGGCTAGGCACTGGCTAGGCACTGGCTAGGCACTGGCTAGACACTGGCTAGGCACTGGCTAGGCACTGGCTAGGCACTGGCTAGGCACTGGCTAGGCACTGGCCAGACACTGGCTAGGCACTGGCTAGGCACTGGCCAGGCACTGGCTAGGCACTGGCTAGGCACTGGCCAGGCACTGGCTAGGCACTGGCTAGGCACTGGCTAGGCACTGGCTAGGCACTGGCTAGGCACTGGCTAGGCACTGGCTAGGCACTGGCTAGGCACTGGCTAGGCACTGGCTAGGCACTGGCTAGGCACTGGCTAGGCACTGGCTAGACACTGGCTAGGCACTGGCTAGGCACTGGCTAGGCACTGGCTAGGCACTGGCCAGGCACTGGCTAGGCACTGGCTAGGCACTGGCTAGGCACTGGCCAGGCACTGGCTAGGCACTGGCTAGGCACTGGCTAGACACTGGCTAGGCACTGGCTAGGCACTGGCTAGGCACTGGCTAGACACTGGCTAGGCACTGGCTAGGCACTGGCTAGGCACTGGCTAGGCACTGGCTAGGCACTGGCTAGGCACTGGCTAGACACTGGCTAGGCACTGGCTAGGCACTGGCCAGGCACTGGCTAGGCACTGGCTAGGCACTGGCTAGGCACTGGCAGGCACTGGCTAGGCACTGGCTAGGCACTGGCTAGGCACTGGCTAGGCACTGGCTAGGCACTGGCCAGGCACTGGCTAGGCACTGGCTAGGCACTGGCTAGGCACTGGCTAGGCACTGGCTAGGCACTGGCTAGGCACTGGCTAGGCACTGGCTAGGCACTGGCTAGACACTGGCTAGGCACTGGCTAGGCACTGGCTAGGCACTGGCTAGGCACTGGCTAGGCACTGGCTAGGCACTGGCTAGGCACTGGCTAGGCACTGGCTAGGCACTGGCTAGGCACTGGCTAGGCACTGGCTAGACACTGGCTAGGCACTGGCTAGGCACTGGCTAGGCACTGGCTAGGCACTGGCTAGGCACTGGCCAGGCACTGGCTAGGCACTGGCTAGGCACTGGCTAGGCACTGGCCAGGCACTGGCTAGGCACTGGCTAGGCACTGGCTAGGCACTGGCTAGGCACTGGCTAGGCACTGGCTAGGCACTGGCTAGGCACTGGCTAGGCACTGGCTAGGCACTGGCTAGGCACTGGCTAGGCACTGGCTAGGCACTGGCCAGGCACTGGCTAGGCACTGGCCAGGCACTGGCCAGGCACTGGCTAGGCACTGGCTAGGCACTGGCCAGACACTGGCCAGGCACTGGCTAGACACTGGCTAGGCACTGGCTAGGCACTGGCTAGGCACTGGCTAGGCACTGGCTAGGCACTGGCCAGACACTGGCTAGGCACTGGCTAGGGCACTGGCCAGGCACTGGCCAGGCACTGGCTAGGCACTGGCTAGGCACTGGCTAGGCACTGGCTAGGCACTGGCTAGGCACTGGCTAGACACTGGCCAGGCACTGGCCAGGCACTGGCTAGGCACTGGCTAGGCACTGGCTAGGCACTGGCTAGACACTGGCCAGGCACTGGCTAGGCACTGGCTAGGCACTGGCTAGGCACTGGCCAGGCACTGGCCAGGCACTGGCTAGGCACTGGCTAGGCACTGGCTAGGCACTGGCTAGGCACTGGCCAGGCACTGGCTAGGCACTGGCTAGGCACTGGCTAGGCACTGGCTAGGCACTGGCTAGGCACTGGCTAGGCACTGGCCAGGCACTGGCTAGGCACTGGCTAGGCACTGGCTAGGCACTGGCTAGGCACTGGCTAGGCACTGGCTAGGCACTGGCTAGGCACTGGCTAGGCACTGGCTAGGCACTGGCTAGGCACTGGCTAGGCACTGGCTAGGCACTGGCTAGGCACTGGCTAGGCACTGGCCAGGCTCTGGCTAGGCACTGGCCAGGCACTGGCTAGGCACTGGCTAGGCACTGGCTAGGCACTGGCTAGGCACTGGCTAGGCACTGGCCAGGCACTGGCTAGACACTGGCTAGGCACTGGCCAGGCACTGGCTAGACACTGGCCAGGCACTGGCTAGGCACTGGCTAGGCACCGGCTAGGCACTGGCCAGGCACTGGCTAGGCACTGGCTAGGCACCGGCCAGGCAATGGCCAGGCACCGGCCGGGCACTGGCTAGGCACTGGCCAGGCACCCGGCTAGGCACTCCGCTAGGCACCTGCCCAGGCACCTCGCCAGGCACTGGCTAGGGACCGGCTAGGCATTCGCCAGGCATTCGCAGGCACTCGCTAGGCACCCGGCTAGGCACCAGGCCCAGGGCACCCCGCCAGGCACTGGCCAGGCAACAGGACCTCGCTAGGCACTCGCTAGGCACCTCTGTGCACTCGCTAGGCATCGTAGGCACCGCCAGGCACTCGCCAGGCAATCTGGCCAGGGTACCGCAAGGCACCTCGCTAGCACCCGCCAGGCACCAAATTCGCGGCACCTGCCAACTGCCAGGCACCCGCCAGGCACTCGCCAGGCATAGCACTCGCGAAATGCTGCACCGGCTTGGCACTGGCTGTGAAATTCTGGTTTGGCACCGGCCAGGCACCGCCTAGGCACTGGCTTGGCACTGGCTAGGCACTTGGCCAGGCACTGGCCAGGCACTGCCAGGCACTGGCCAGGCACCTAAGCCAGGCACCAAGGAAGGGACTGCCAGGCACCAGTGACTAAGCTAGGCACCTGCCAGGCACCTCGTGCTAGGAACTGCTAGGCAAAATGCCAGGCACCGCTAGCACCTCATGCCAGGCACCAGCTGGGCACTGGCTAGGCTCTGGCTTGACTACAGGCACTGCCTAGGCACTCTGGCACTGGCTAGGCACTGGCTAGGCATCTGGCTTGGCAATTGGCCAGGCA
>JAECXB010000354.1:0-28502 GCA_018151435.1 Zaprionus africanus | reverse complement strand
GTGAATTTCGTGTGCTAATTAAGCATTATTTTTTGCGTAAAAAATCCATCACCGAAACCAAGGAAAGACTTGATAAATATTATGGGGACTCTGAACCATCAATTTCAATGGTTAAGAAATGGTTTACTGAGTTCCGTTGTGGTCGTACCAGTACAAGTGATGCCGAACGTTCAGGTCGCCCAAAAGAGGTCGTCATGCCAGAAATCGTCGACAAAATCCATGGAATGATATTGGATGATCGGAGAATGAAAGTGCGTGAGGTAGCTGAGGCTGTAGGCATCTCAACTGAACGGGTACATCACATTTTACATGAATATTTGGACATGAAAAAGCTTTCCGCGCGATGGTGCCGCGATTGCTCACACACGACCATAAGCGCAACCGTGTGACCATTTCAAAGGAGTGTTTGGCGATGTTCAACCGCAATCCAAACGAATTTTTGCGCCGTTTCGTTACCGTAGACGAAACATGGATCCACCACACCACACCAGAGACCAAAGAACAATCAAGACAGTGGGTTTCTCCGGGTGAACGTGCACCAAAGAAGGCCAAGGTGGGTCTGTCGGCCAACAAGGTCATGGCCACAGTTTTTTGGGATGCACAAGGTATCATTCACATCGATTACCTTGAAAAGGGTAAAACGATCACCGGCGAATATTATTCAGAGCTTTTGGACAGATTCGATATTGATTTGAAGCAGAAACGACCGCATTTGGCGAAAAAAAGTGCTGTTCCATCAGGACAATGCACGGGTGCACACGTGTGTAGTCAGCATGGCAAAATTTCATAAATTGGGCTACGAACTGCTACCCCATCCAGCATATTCTCCAGATTTAGCCCCCTGTGACTATTTTTTGTTTCCAAACATGAAGAAATGGCTCGGCGGTAAGAGATTCGGGTCAAATGAAGAGGTCATCACAGAAACAAACGACTATTTTGAGGGCCTTGAGAAAACCTATTATTTGGAAGGAATAAAAAAATTGGAAAAACGCTGGACTAAATGTATAGAGCTAAAAGGAGATTATGTTGAGAAATAAAACGCTTCTTTGACGAAAAAAATATATTTTATTCAAAAAGTCACGGACTTATCAAACGACCCTCGTAGTATGTAAGACTGTATAATTTTAAGTATCGTTTGTAAGTATCGTCGTTTATCGATCATGGCTGAACGCCATCTATTGTAACTTTAACTATTGTAGTTCACTAAGCGCCCTCTAGCGTAAACAAGAGTAGTAAAGAGATAGGAGAAGCGACGCGCTTCACTTTTGAATGTAACGCAGAATTGTACGGACGCGCATTGTGAAATAAATATAATAACGCCTGAAATAAAAACTTTAATTAACTGAACTTTAAAAGGCTATCCCATTACTAAAATATATAGGAATGTTCCGTTAAATTAAGTTTTTGTTTATCTCAAGCATTATCTAAAATAATTCACATATTTGTTAATATACACTATGTTCACTACATCAGTTCGGCTTCCGAGAGGGTCATGGCACCGTAGAACAGGTTCACAGGTTGGTACAACATATCCTGCAGGCGTTTGATGACCTTGAGTACTGCAATGCAGTCTTTATCGACATGCAGCAGGCATTCGATAGGATCTGGCATGTAGGACTTTTATCCAAAATAAAAAGTCTGTTACCAGCACCCTACTTTGGCCTTCTGCGGTCATATCTGGATGGACTAAGGTTTATGGTCAGGTACAGGGATACCTACTCTGCTCCCTGCCAAATGTTAGCTGGAGTCCCGCAGGGCAGCGTCCTTGGAGCACTGCTCTATTCTTTATATACTGCTGACTTACCTAGACCTAACTACGAGAACATGCAATACCCCTCAAAGGCTATCATTGCGACCTACGCCGATGACATTGCGGTTCTTTACAGATCCAAACAACGTATTGAAGCTGCATATGGGTTTTTTTTTTTTTTTTTTTTTGTTTGTTTTTATATTTGGAAGCGAAGAATCCATACAATGCAAAAATGTATCATATCAGCGCAATTAACAGTAAATATTAAAACCAAACCTCGCACTAAGCATGAGAGGACTTACGAGTTTGTCTCACATTTCGAGTGGGCCTTTAAGTTTGTCCAATTGTTTTGGCGAAACCCTTCCTTTTTAATCTCCTTAGAGGCCTAGCAGGGAGTAAGCGTCTAGCAAGCATACTTTGGGTGTCGTCTAAGTCTATCTCTATATCTGCTGGTGTGCCTGGAGATCTGCTCTTCCACTGTATGGAGATTCAGATCACGGTGCAGGGTAGTGCCACGCACATAGTATGGGCAGTCTGTAATTGCACGCATGGCACGATTTTGCAAAACCTGTATGCGCTTGTAATTGGATTTTGCAGAAATACCCCAGACCTGTATTCCGTACAGCCAGATCGGGGCTATGCAGTGGACGTAGACTGCTCTTTTGGCTCTCAGTGACATGGTACTTTTCCTGTTTATCAGACAACGCAGTTGTTGCATCCTTTGATAGCATCTCCGAGCCGTAGCTTTCAGGTGCGGGCCGAAAGTCAGACGTTTATCAAGGGTAATCCCAAGGTACATAGCCTGTAAAGGCTGATCTAGAATTACACCTTCCAATTCTATGGGTGCAGTAATTGGAATTAAGGTCTTCAAAGTGAAGCAGGGATTGGTGGTCTTTTGTGGATTGACCTTTAAATTCCATCTTTTGCACCATGCAGCCAGTGTGGTGAGGTACTCTTGTAGACCCCGTGCTGCCTCGTTGCGACAATTAGAGCTGTACAACAGTGCGATGTCATCAGCGTACGTAGCAAGTAGGGCCTTCCTGGGATCTACCATATGATAGGCATTTGGACAGGGAAGATCTGCAGTAAATACTGAGTAGAGCAGCGGTCCCAGTACGCTGCCCTGCGGAACTCCAGCCCTCATAACGCAGGGTGTCGAATAGGTGTTTCTGACCCTGACCATGAATTTCCGATCTTCCAAGTATGATCTTAGAACTCCATAATATGGTGCTGGGAATAAGTTTTTAATTTTGCTTAGAAGGCCGTCATGCCAGACCCTATCGAATGCCTGTTGCATGTCAATGAACACAGCATTACAGTATTCCAAATCATCAAAGGCCTGTAGGATGTGTTTTGTCAATCTGTGTACTTGCTCCACAGTGCTATGTCTCTTACGAAATCCAAACTGATGATCCGGCAGGATACGATGCTCGTTAATAATGTCACCTAATCTGTTGGCAATCAGTCGTTCCCATACCTTAGATAGCGAAGATAAGATACTTATGGGTCGGTACGATTCAGGGCTCTCTTCAGGTTTACCGGGCTTATGTATCATTAAGATTGCAGCCAATTTCCACTGCTTTGGGAAAAACTGCACCCTGAATATGGCATTGTATATTAGCGCCAAGTAGAGAATTGCTCGAACAGGTAGTGCTTTTAATGTGACATTGCAAATATTGTCGATGCCAGGAGACTTCTTAATCGGGAGAGATTTGATAACTTCGGCAATTTCCTCAACCCTAATGGGCCTAATGGGTAGTGACATTGCGGTTCTTTACAGATCCAAATCCCGTATTGAAGCTGCATATGGGTTGCAAGGATTTCTTGAAAGTCTAACAGCGTGGAGTAGAAGGTGGAATATGAAGGTCAATCCTTCAAAAACAATGAATCCGTGTTTCACACTTAAAACGCTTGTTAGGAACACCCCACCAATACAATTTGAAGGTGTGACATTGGAACAGCCATCTCAAGCAAAATACCTCGGCATAATTTTAGATAAGCGCCTACACACTGTGGAAGAACAGATTTGTAGACATTCAAGCAGGTACAGCGATCGACTTGTTAGACACCGCAGTATACTTGCAAGGAGACTGCTACCAGCTAGGCCGTTAAGGCGACTCAAAAGACTGGGTTTTTACAAGACGATCCGATAATTATTCAGTTCCAACTGCTAATAATCCTCCTGAGAGGTTTGGTTCCTTAAATTTTATTTTCGACATGTGCTGTTAAGATGCTTATTTGAATGTATGGTTCCAACACTTAATACAAATTAAAGAAAAAAAAAAAAAAAAAAAACTATTTTCACTTTAGGTATTAGTCTCTTTCCGATCGATCTTTCGCCGACGGAAACCGTAAGTAAAATACATCTTTTTATTTCGTTTGAAATATGGTCCAAGCAACTAAATAAATAATATATCAAGAACAAGTCACCTCTCCTTTTGATTAACAGCCGAAAGTAGGCAATACAATTTTAAACAACGCCTTTAAAACTGTGACAACGAATGACATAACAAAATTGAACAAAGAGCAGATTTTAATTACCAACTCAATTGCCTTTAAATGTTAGAAATAGGAATGATTAGTTTAACCACATTAATTTATAACATTACCTTTAAAGAATTTAATTATATTGATAATTTTTTTTTTGTTTGTTTTTATATTTGGAAGCGAAGAATCCATACAATGCAAAAAAGTATCATAACAGCGCAATTAACAGTAAATATTAAAACCAAACCTCGCACTAAGCATGAGAGAACATACGAGTTAGTCTCATATTTCGAGTGGGCCTTTAAGTTTGTCCAATTGTTTTGGCGAAACCCTTCCTTTTAATCTCCTTAGAGGCCTAGCAGGGAGTAAGCGTCTAGCAAGCATACTTTGGTGTCGTCTAAGTCTATCTCTATATCTGCTGGTGTGCCTGGAGATCTGCTCTTCCACTGTATGGAGATTCAGATCACGGTGCAGGGTAGTGCCACGCACATAGTATGGGCAGTCTGTAATTGCACGCATGGCACGATTTTGCAAAACCTGTATGCGCTTGTAATTGGATTTTGCAGAAATACCCCAGACCTGTATTCCGTACAGCCAGATCGGGGCTATGCAGTGGACGTAGACTGCTCTTTTGGCTCTCAGTGACATGGTACTTTTCCTGTTTATCAGCCAACGCAGTTGTTGCATCCTTTGATAGCAACTCCGAGCCGTAGCTTTCAGGTGCGGGCCGAAAGTCAGACGTTTATCAAGGGTAATCCCAAGGTACTTAGCCTGTAAAGGCTGATCTAGAATTACACCTTCCAATTCTATGGGTGCAGTAATTGGAATTAAGGTCTTCAAAGTGAAGCAGGGATTGGTGGTCTTTTGTGGATTGACCTTTAAGTTCCATCTTTTGCACCATGCAGCCAGTGTGGTGAGGTACTCTTGTAGACCCCGTGCTGCCTCGTTGCGACAATTAGAGCTGTACAACAGTGCGATGTCATCAGCGTACGTAGCAAGTAGGGCCTTCCTGGGATCTACCATATGATAGGCATTTGGACAGGGAAGATCTGCAGTAAATACTGAGTAGAGCAGCGGTCCCAGTACGCTGCCCTGCGGAACTCCAGCCCTCATAACGCAGGGTGTCGAATAGGTGTTTCTGACCCTGACCATGAATTTCCGATCTTCCAAGTATGATCTTAGAACTCCATAATATGGTGCTGGGAATAAGTTTTTTATTTTGCTTAGAAGGCCGTCATGCCAGACCCTATCGAATGCCTGTTGCATGTCAATGAACACAGCATTACAGTAATCCAAATCATCAAAGGCCTGTAGGATGTGTTTTGTCAATCTGTGTACTTGCTCCACAGTGCTATGTCCCTGATAATCTTTTAGAAATTTTAATCTTTTGAACTCGATGCTAACGCTCCCGCTGTTGTAGGGAAAAAGGGGTCGCCTGAACTAAAATGGAGGTGATCATGATTGGGTGGGCAAATGCGAACTCCTTCACTCCTTCGAACTCCTTCCTAAGTTCGCCGGCATTCCATTCTAGGCTCCTATCCTTTATCCTATTTTCTGTTTGGTCATGTATATCTGTTTTCTCTTCCGGTTTTGTAATTTTCTAGTTCCTTTTGTCGCAGCACGTTCTTTCTTGATTTTTGTTATTATTGTTAGTAGCCCTATGTTGTGTGAACAAGACCTCCACCCCCAAAGCCGACGAGCTAGAGCCGGATATAATAACGTGCACAGCTTCACACAGCATTAAAACCGATCCCCAATTTTGGTTGCACGCTACATTTATAATATAAAATAATAATAAAAATAAGTGGCGCCCAACATCGTGGCTGCATTAAATTAATGTCAATTTAATGTGACTCACAAGCAGATATGGTCAATCTATTTTCTATAATTTTCATCTTTCTTTTCACACTTTTGATCAAGGGCAAATTGCTTAACCGCCTGGAAATAGTTAGCGTGAAAGATATTTCCCTTCCTACCACGGTTAAGGATTCTGTTAAATTGATACCTTACGGACAATGAAGTGAGTAAATGATCATATGAGAAAACAGGATGACTTTAGCTTAGGCTTATCACCTTTCCATAGATCATATACAAACAACATTGGACTATCTTTCTAATATCAGTATTTTGATAAAAGAGTCTTTGGAATATAGCAGCAAAGTTTCAGAACTAAGCACTAACCAAGAGGAAGAGTCAAAATACTGGAATTATTTCAGCTAATGGAGCTTGTGACTTATCACGATTTATAGGAAAATCAGAGTTATCTATTAATTAGAAAACCTGATCCATAAAGAGTGATACGAAATAAATTACATAACATGAACTTAGTAAAATTAAAGAAATGAATCTATAAGTTCTACACCCTTTTATTTCCATAACTAGAGTGGTAAAGCCAAAATTTCGCAATCCCTTACCAGCGGGAAGTTATGCGGAGAGTTCAACTATCTTATGAGAATTATTATATTTGTTTTTTTATATCCTTATATTCGTTTTGTTCAATTTATTTTGCTTAGAGTTCTAGTATAATAGTTTATTTAGTTTATCTTACTTAGAATATTTATTTTGAATTTATTGGTGTCTCGAACAGAAAAGATGGGCTTAGATCGTTCTCCCGAAGCTGCAGATACAGCAGTCACATGTGCCTTATGCAAGGAAAGGGTGAATTCGATAGAAATTTATAGAACCAATTGCGGCCATGAATTTCAACGAGATTGTTTAACAACACATTTTAAAACAAGTGACGCGTGTCCAGTGTGTAATATTACATGCCGGCCAACTACGAGTGCGCCAGTCAAGAAAACAGTGGCACACAACACACGATCGCAAAGTAGAACAGCGAACGAGAGAGGTGCCGTATCAACTGCAATAACTAGTCAAGGGACAGAAGAAGTACCAAGCACATCTAGAGCAGCTCTTCAAGATATGGAAACTCGAATTCTTAATTCTCTGTCAGAGAAAATGGCCGAGTTAATCCAGAATACGGTGGTAGATTGTGTGCAGCGGTTAATGGTACCTCAAGTACAAGCGATGTCTAGTAGGGGGGTTTCGCCTCAGGAAAGAGCCGATATACCAGACGAAACACAATACAACCAGGGTACATCAAGAGCAACTCAACAGTACTCAGTGGGAAGTGCTGCCTCAGATCTGCCTCAAAGGCCAGATAAAGTAGTACATATTCTTAACGCCTGGAAAGTAAAGTTTTCAGGAGTTGGAGTGTCAGTTGACAACTTCATTTATAGAGTTGAGGCCCTTACGCATCAAACCTTAGGGGGAAATTTCGAAGTGCTTTGCTCTAATATCAGTGTCTTATTTGAAGGGAAGGCAACTGAGTTCTATTGGCGACATCACAAAGTGGTAAAGCACGTACGATGGGATAGGCTCTGTGATGCACTGCGACTACAATTTAGGCAAGAACGAGATGATAGTGACTTAGAGGAGTTGATCCGAAATAGGAAGCAGAAGGTCAATGAGACTTTTGATGGGTTTTGCGAAGGAATTTCGAGCCTGTTAGACCAGCTAGAACAGCCATGGCCAAACAGAAAACTTGTCAAGATACTAAGAAACAATTTACGACCAGAAATCCGCCACGAAATTTTAAATCTGGAAATAGGGACTGTCTCTGAGCTTCGAGAAATTTGTAGGCGCAGAGAAGCGTTCATTGAAGACGTCAAAAACATGCCAGGTTTCGCAAAAAGTAATCCCGTAAGAAGAACTGTAGCAGAGTTGTTAGCAGAAACTGATGAGCAGTCTGAATCTGAAGAAGTATTAACAGATATAGAGATAGAAGCTGTAGCGTTAGTATGCTGGAACTGTAGAAAAACAGGGCACAGGTACCAAGACTGTCTGTCAGACAGGAAAATCTTTTGCTATGGCTGTGGCGCAGCAAATACTTATAAACCTAATTGTAATCGCTGTTCAAAAAACGTACAAGTCAGCACGTCGAAGTTTATACACAAACCGAAGACATCGGCTGTGCTGAAAAATCAAGCGATGAACACAGACCAATAGCTGATGATAAAATAACAACAAAAATAATATCGGATATGTCAACATTTGCAACAGACTTACAAACTAATGAAATAATTCCCTTGTCGGAGAGATTTAAATCTCGTAGTTCTAACAGAATTAGGTCGTTTTGGGCAAAAGTAAAGAGGTTTAAAATAGGATTAAAACAGTTATGTGCAGTCTCGAAAAGTTCTACTGATCCTCGCCCATTTATACCAGTTACGTTGTTAAATCGCACAGTATATGGTTTGTTAGATTTCGGAGCAGCCATAAGTTGTCTAGGTGGCAAGCTAGCTATTCAAATATTAGAGGAAGGCATAACTTTCAAAAATTTAAAATGTCAAGTCAGTACTGCAGATGGAGCCACACAAACAATCGCGGGCTCTATGAAGGTAGATATAGAATACGCGGGTGAGAAAAAACCAATCGAAATATTTATCGTCCCATCACTGCAACAAGATTTATATCTGGGAATAGATTTTTGGAAGTTATATCAACTATTACCTTCCAACTTGCAAGTAGATGAATTAGTGCTACCATCTAACGATAACAGTGCTGATCAGCATGAACTATCAGCTGCGCAAAAATTCAAATTGGCTAACGTGGTAAAAGCATTTCCGTCATTTGCTAAAGAAGGGCTAGGAAAGACGCACCTTATAGAACACTCAATCGACGTAGGAGATGCAAAGCCAGTAAAACAACGACATTTTCCAGTTTCACCAGCTGTTGAAAAAGAAATGTATACTGCAATAGACAGAATGCTACAGTTAGGAGTGATAGAAGAATCAAACAGTGGTTGGTCTTCTCCGATTGTTATAGTTAGAAAGCCTGGAAAAATAAGAATCTGTTTAGATTGCAGGAAAGTCAACAGCTTTACGGAAAAGTCGGCATACCCTTTGCCTCAAATAAGTGGGATTCTAAGCAGACTTCCCAAAGCAAATTTTATAACAAGCTTAGATCTAAAAGATGCATATTGGCAAGTGCCATTGGAAGAAAAGTCTAGAGAAAAACAAGTAAAGCAAAATTTTACAGTACCTGGTAGGCCACTTTATCAATTTAAGGTCATGCCGTTTGGTTTATGCAATGCGGCCAGTACCATGTCTCAATTAATGGACAAGGAGGTGCCCCCACATTTGCGAAACGTAGGTATTTGTATACGTTAGACGATCTTCTAATTATCTCACCGTGATTTGCATAAAAAAGGGCTAGAAGAAAAAGACGCACCTTATAGAACACTCAATCGACTTTCTCAGGAGATGCAAAGACAGTAAAACAACTGGACTTTTTCCAGTTTCAAAGCGAGCTAGGTTTTTGTTAAAAAACTATGTATACTGAAATACGACCAGATAATGCTGACGTTATGTGGCATTATAATTAGCTAAGTATAGCAAACTCAGAATGGTTGGTCTTTTATGTCGCTCGCAAATCAGTTAAAAGAAAATTATTGATTTACGTGGGCGGGGGCGTGGCACCCAACATTTGAAATAAACTTACCCTGGATCAACAAAACCTTCAAGCTCTTATAATACTGAATCTTAGATTGCAGGACAGTCAGACAGCTTTACGGAAAAGTCGGCATACCCTTTGCCTCAAATAAGTGGGATTCTAAGCAGACTTCCCAAAGCAAATTTTATAACAAGCTTAGATCTAAAAGATGCATACTTGGCAAGTTAGCCATTTGGAAGAATTAAGGTCTAAGAGAAAAAACAGCTTTTACAGTACCTGGTAGGCCACTTTATCAATTTAAGGTCATGCCGTTTGGTTTATGCAATGCGGCCAGTACCATGTCTCAATTAATGGACAAGGTGGTGCCGCTACATTTGCGAAACGAGGTATTTGTATACTAAGACGATCTTCTAATTATCTCACCCTGTTTTGAGTCACATTTAGAAGTGCTTCGAGAGATAGCTTTACAAATAAAGCGGGCTGGTTTGACAATCAACGTAAACAAAAGTCACTTCTGTATGCAACGCGTGCGTTACTTAGGCCACATTATAGGCGATGGTGGTATAAGAACTGATCCAGAGAAAATAGCGGCTATAAAGCAGTTTCCCGTTCCAAAGGATCTTAAAAGTCTAAGAAGTTTTATGGGATTTTGCGGATGGTACCGGAAATTTGTCCCGAATTATGCATCCCTCTCTTCGGCTTTGACAGACGCAATGACCACCAAGCGGAAGTTTCATTTAAGTGAAGAAGCATTGCAGGCTTTTGAAATTTTAAAGCTCAAGCTTACGGAATCACCCGTCTTACACAGTCCAGATTTTACCAAGCCATTCTTCATACACTGCGACGCCAGCAAAACAGGAGTAGGTGGAGTGTTAGTTCAGCTATCTGCAGAAGGGGATGAATGTCCGATTGCTTTTGTTTCAAAAAAACTGAACAAAGCACAGCAAAACTACACCGTTACAGAGCAAGAATGTTTGGCGGCAATAGTATGTCTAAAAAGTTTTCGAGCTTATGTAGAAGGTCACGAATTTACAATTGTGACGGACCATGCTTCGCTAAAATGGTTAATGTCGAATAACGACTTAAGTTCGAGGTTAGCACGATGGGCCTTATCATTGCAAAGATTCCGGTTCAAAATCGAACATAGAAAAGGTTCCTTGAATGTGGTACCAGACGTTTTGTCGAGGGTTAATGACAGTGAGATGGCATCAATAGAACAGCGACCCGAGGTAAAAATCGATTTAGAGTCAGAATTTTTTTAAAACGAAAGAGTATTGCGAGCTTATAGAACGTATCGAGGCGAACCAGAGTAAATTTCCTGATTTGAAAACAGAGGCAGGATATGTTTATCGGCGAGCGGAGCATAGTACAGGACATGTAGTTCACGATGAACATGCGTGGAAGTTATGGGTACCGAAAGAATTAGTGAAAGACGTTTTATATAAAGCACACGACGATCCTCTTTCTTCTCATGGTGGGATACATAAAACTTTGCAAAGAATACGACAGTTTTATTTTTGGCCAGGGTTAGTGCCAGATGTCAAAGCTTACGTAAATGCGTGTGATATTTGTAAGCAAACAAAAGCCCCGAATCAAGTGCTAAGACCCCCAATGGGAAAAGCGTCGGTGTCCGAAAGATTTTTCCAAAAACTATATATTGATTTTTTAGGTCCTTATCCTAGATCTAGGAGCGGAAATATTGGGATATTTATAGTTTTGGATCATTTTTCTAAATACATATTCCTTAAGCCAGTTAAAAAGATTACGGCCGAAATTGTAATCAAATATCTTGAGGATGATCTTTTCATGACATTTGGTATACCCGAAACCATTGTTTCTGATAACGGTTCCCAGTTCAAGTCAACAGCCTTTCAAAACTTATTGAGTCGTCACGAAATATCACACACGCTCACTGCCTATTATTCACCACAAGCAAATGCGGCGGAGCGTGTAAATAGATCGATTCTCTCTGGGATTAAGTCATACGTACGACCAGACCAAAAAGACTGGGACGAATACCTCAACAGAATATGTTGTGCCTTAAGATCTTCAGTGCACTCCAGTATCGGTACTACTCCTTATTATATGGCGTTTGGCCAACATATGATTACGGCTGGTTCAACATATGCACTATTAAGGAAACTTAATTTATTAGAGGATCGCTCGTTTACTTTTAATAGGGAGGACTCGTTTGTGATTGTTCGAAGAGCAGCGAGTGAGCACATGAAAAAAAGCTTTGAGCTAAATGAACGAGCATATAATCTAAGATCCCGAGAAGTTAATTATATACCGGGACAAGAAGTCTTTCGTTAAAACTTTAAGCACAGTTGTTTCCAGACAGGCTACAATGCTAAGTTAGGCTTATCTTTTGTAAAAGCACAAGTGCGTAAAAAGGTTGGGAACTCGTGTTATGAACTGGAAGATTTGCAGGGACGATCATTGGGCACGTATCACGCAAAAGACATACGCCAATGAGAGTCGATTTAGGTTGGATCAGTCTAGTGATCGTTTGGACCCCTAGTCTAATTTTAGCAGGGGGGAATTTGTAGCATCGACTCAAATAAAATATAAAATGAAGCCCAAAAGTATGCCACAAAAGAGAGAAGAAAAAATAATAAAATTAGAGTCCTTAAAAGTATGCTATAATAATTATTAAAACTTTGAAGTAGTTGGCTACACTAATGGACCCATAGGCCAGATATGATTAGGAGAAAAATACCCAGATCTTCAAGGGTCTAGAATGAAGCAGAGCTGGGGAGTAAGAAATTTGCAAGTCAGATTAGCGAAAGTGTTGGCTCCGAAAAAAGTTGTGAAAGCGGGAAAAGTTAAAGTGGTGTGAAACTTATTAAAATTTTCTGTAAATATCCTGAGGAAAACGCTGGAGAATTCAATATTTCTTTGGATAGATTTGGCAAACTTACTCCAATTGGGACCGGACAGGAAGCTGGACTTTGACCAAGGGCCCGTCACCAAGGAATATTACCCCGGTCGGGTGCGGAAATCAATCGAGCTCGGCGGAAATCAACCTTTTTATTAAATCATAGCCTATTAAAAAGCACAATTTAAATAAGGAGCGTTTTCTAAAGCAGACTTCGCCACTCCGCTAAGACGGAGTAGCAATTTTCTTACACACCCTAAAAGGCAGCAGCAAACCGTAAGGTTAGCGTACAGCAAAATTGCGATTTCGCGCTGAACGACCACACGGTCAATATAGCCCCACAAGGGAAAAAAATGTTTCTTTAAATATTTAGCCCAATTCTCTCCTAAATTAAATTTTCTGCCAATGCTTAAAAGAAACCACAGCACAGTGGTCGGCTTTGTATGGGAGAGCGGCCATAAATAGTTCTAGTTGAGATAGAACTTTGAAATTTTGCACAAAATTTTTTTATTTTAATTGTAAAATGATATCAAAAATTTGGATGGATCGGACCACTATATCCTATAGCTCCCATATAAATTATCGCCATGAAGGTTGCGCTTATATAAGGAAAGCGCCTAAAAATACTTTTAGTAGTCAACTCAGTATATTACAACAATAAAAAAATAACATTTAATTAATTTATTATACATACAAATTTTTTTGATAATAAAACTTATCAAATTAAGTATTATAATTATACAAGCAAGTTATAAGTAAAATTATTCAATGTTTTCATCAAAGAGCTCAATTACTGATTTAAGGAGTTTTGATTTTTGTTTACAAGGTAGTTTCCTTTGACCCGAAATAAACGGATCGGAGCTTAAAAGTAATCTATTTAACAAATCGGTGTTTGTTAAAACACGAGATATTTTTCTTGTATGCTTACGTCTAAACGATTTAATATCTTTATTCCTAGATTCTGCAGCTTCTTCGGAAAGCTCTCCAATGGGTACCAAACAAGTTCTTATAATATGGGGTCCATGAATTAATATTTTATGTACCGATGCAGAGAGGTAGTACCATGGATATTTATCAATTAAGAGTTTGGCGGTTTCTATGGCATACACTCCAAATTTCTCAGCATTTATATTGTACCCCGATGAAATGGCTTGCAATATAGTTGAGCATCTAATTATTACATTTTTGTCAATGCCAGTTATTTCGGCAGACAAATCCGGATTTTCAAAAAATTTTCTTGCGGTATTCCCATCGTTGGAGGTTCCGCTTCCTCCAGCTTTCGGTTTGTCTACAATTAAGCCCATTCTTGTCCAAAATTCCGATTGAATAAAATTTTTACGTTTTAGTATTATGGTTTTTGCTTCGGTGGAATGTATTTGCCAAACTTTTTAGATCTAATCTATATGATATGTGTATGAAATATTCGAAAAATCTTATGTAAGCGTGTAACGGAGATAGGCCAAATTCAAATCGTTCCTCACAAACTCTTCTGAGAAGGCATTCCTCTAAGTTGTTCATTTCAGTTGGGTTTGCTTCACATATGTAACATTTTGCGGATGAGGTTTCGCTTAAAGCACTGCATATTTTTCCATCAACCATAGTGAGTTGCAATGAATGTTCAACTTCTATTTCCCGGCCTTCAATACCAAAGATAGTTGTAGCAAGCTGATCAGTTTTGTTTTGAAAATATTCCTCTTCACCAAGGGAAAGTTGCGAAGTTTCTTTTAGAAATTGGAATCTGATAGGTCGACAATATCGAGTCGATGATGGTCGAGGATTTTTCCAAATTAACATTGGCTTACTGGACTTTGTTATTAATCTGGGAGGCACGTACGATGTTACAAACATATTATAGTCTGCTAGTTATTTTTCCGAAACTTTTTGCTTGTATTTGGAATGACCAGTGCTACCATCATATCCCCACTTTCCTATTAAAATTAGTTTATTCACCGAATCATCTTCGATTTGTTGAACAACTTCTTTTTGAAGCTGCAATAATCGTGTTGCAGTATGATTTAGCAAACTTTGAAGTTCGACTTCAGCCTTAGATTCACTAATTTTAATATTATTTGGATAGCTTTGAGTTTTAGCTAATAGAATCTTTTCGTAGCTAGGTAGAAAATCAAAATCGGCCTTTGAGTTGATAAATGATCGGATCGAAAGATATTGATGTTTTGTTAAATTGGTTTCAACAAATAATGATAAAACCTCGTCAACATTCGGCATTGAACGCACAATATGTGGTTGGGAATCAGATGATCGCAAAACTGAAGCCGCAGTTTCATCAAGCTTTGCAATATTTGCTATTCGTCGACGCTTTGTTCTCTTTGAACATTTTGCACTCGTAACGTTTTCTTGAGGAAGACAAACTGGTTTCACCATAACATATTCTTTGGTGTTCAGCCAATTCAATTGATACTTTACAACAAAACTCTTATTACGGCTGTATTTACCCATGAACTCAGTAATTTTCTTACAAATGTAACTTATGCATTTCTTAAGTTCATTGAAATCAGCTCTGAAATTCTTGCTTTTTATGCCATGTTGTACTAATTCAATAACATTCTGAGTTTTTTCAACGCTCGTACCCTTTTCGGAGCACCAAAGACTAAATATATGCATGCGTGAAAACATACAGTTATAAGAATCTCCTATAAAAATAACAGTAGATAAAAATTAAATAAAATAAAAGCGATATGCAAGGGTGTATACAAACACAAACACAAGCACAAATGAAGAAAACAAAAAAAACATAAAAAAAAGCTGAACTCGAGTCGCAATTTTAACCTTAAAATATATAAAGGTGGTGTTAGTATATTGAAGATTACGGGCACATTTGCAACTATTTGCAGCTACACTTAACATATTTATAATCTAAAAACATTGATAAATACACTGATAATACTCACATTGGGGGGAGCGAGGGGGGTCACAACTAAAAGCTTAAGTAAACATGAACAAGACGCACACAAAATGACAAAAAAAAATGCTTTTTTTCAAATTTATTTTACAAAAACGATTTAACATATTAGCTTATTATTACTAAATGGATTTATAGTAAATACCTTTAGCTTCAAATTCCATTTTAATTGAATAAAATCGAACCACTACTTTCTACGTTTGAGCTCTTCAAATTATGGAATTGAACTACAAAATGTGCCTGCATGCAATTTTTGACTTACAAATAGAACACGTGTTCACAACTTTGAAGGCATTTTTAGAAAGAACCGTTAGCTTTCGAGCAAAAACCGGTTTGGACTAGAAATGGTTGGACATTTAACAGCTAAATTGGTTACCTTTTACAAAGGTATAGTGATTTCGATTTTTTGATTTATGGCCTATGGGCGCCACCACTGTGCACAGTCAGATCCTTTAGAATGTTGGAATAAAAAAATTTGACTGATGGCCACCTCGATGTTACCACATACTTTTGAGGGAAAAAATTATTAAAAATAGTAATAGAAACCAATATATAGGAATGTTCCGTTAAATTAAGTTTTTGTTTATCTCTAGCATTATCTAAAATAATTCACATATTTGTTAATATACACTATGTTCACTTTAGGTTATTAGTCTCTTTCCGATTACTGTTTGTTTTTCGAGAATGTCTAAACTGGAGATTTTTTTGTTGCTAAGTACTATATTTTGAATTTTTTAAAACATTTTAAACAAACAGGTGCCGAGCAAGAGATCGATCTTTCGCCGACGGAAACCGTAAGTAAAATCCATCTTTTTATTACGTTAGAAAAAAAAAAAACCAAGCAACTAAATAAATAATATATCAAGAACAAGTCACATCTTCTTTTGATTAACAGCCGAAAGTAGGCAATACAATTTTAAACAACGCCTTTAAAACTGTGACAACGAATGCACTATGGGTAATTTGACCCTTTTATCTGGCCAAAATTAATAACTCAAGAACGGAGTGAGATATTTAGCTTCGGTTTTTTGCATTGGGTCAACTTGATCATTATCTATCATTTTTAGAAAAATTGGGGGCGTGGCTCCGCCCCTTTTGGAAATAAAGTAACCTAAACTTTCAAACATTTCAAAGTATTATTTTAACATAAAAAAACAAATTATAGGTTTATATTTAAGCAATTTTATTTAACAAATGTGGGCGTGGCAAGCCCTAAGGAAAAAAAGGGGTTCCCTGTTGTCCTTATAAAGCTTCCTGATCTTCGTTTTCCAATTCGATATTGAATGGAAATTCCATTACACTCATATCAGGAAAACTGCTTTCATCCTCCACATCGTCATCCGTTTTTATAGAGCATTCTAAAAGCTGCAAGACGTCTGAAGGAATGCACTTTTTCTTTTGGCGCTGAATTCGCCTATCCAAATTCAGAGATGAAATGATGGGATCAGACGAATCCATTGCCCAGTTAAACACGTCTGTAAAGTTTTGTGTCCTATTACATTTGCGAGCGTGATGCAAGCGATCAGACTTATAGAATTTATTTCTCGCTTCGGCCCCTTCCTCTCCAAAGTAGCCGACAGGAAGAATTGTATTCTGGATAATGTCACTACCGTGTATCAATATTTTATGAACAGTTGGAGTCATTGGCAGCCAAGGGTATTTGTCGATAATAAGCTCTGCAGTCTTAAAACAAAACGCTTCAAATTTCTTTAAATTTAATGGCAGCTGACATGAAAGGCAAATCAAAATTGTCTTCAAATTTGCAATAAGATGCTCATTGATGCCAGTGATCTCAGAAAAAGTGTGCGGATCTTGGAACGGACGCCGAATTGTATTGCCATCGTTAGTGCTGCCAAATCCTCCAACTTTCGGTTGATCAACTTTCAATGAAAGGTGTTTCCAAAAAAGGCATTGGATTTCTTTTTTTCTTTGAAGAAGCTCTTTCTTGTCATTTTCTTCAATAATCCTCCACTTTTGCAAACGGCATTTATATCCTGCATGCAAGATAAATTGAAATACACGAATCCAGCTGTGAAGTGGGCTTATTCCATATTCTAAGTGACTCCTTAATGGCAAAAACTTTTCGCACTTAAAATGTTTGTTGCCAAGAAAGTCTAATGGTTTGGCGCCACAAATTGGACAGGATTGAGTAGACATTGTGCTCGTCAATGCATTGAGAACCTTGCCATCAATTACTGTTAAATACAGTTTAAAGCTAATATATACTATCTTATTATTTTTCAGCATGATTTTGCAGGGTTTCAAATTGGATATCTGATTTTTTAGATATTCATTTTCATTTAAAATACATTCTTTGGTCTCTTTGAGAAACTCCAACTTCAACGGCCTACAAAACCGAATGGACTGCGGTGTTCGATTATTCCATACGACGTTTTGCGAGGCATCTATAAGTCTCAAGGGTGTGACTGTTGTGGCAAATAAATTAGAATCAGGAGATTTTTCTTCCATGTACTTTTGGTTATATCTTGATTGCCCAGTGCTTCCATCGAACCCATAGCTTAAGATGAGCTCCGCCATCAAAAAATCTGTGCCTTGGTCTTTCATTATGCTTTGCACCACATCAACTTGCAAATGCACAAGACGACTGGCTGTATGGGCTAGAAGACTCTGTAGTGATACTTCAGCTTTTGTATCACTGACAGTAAAATCATCAGGACGGCATAATTTTTTTTCGGCAGCAACCGTATTATATAATGGGAATATATCGCAGTGTTTGTTTTTTGACTGTTCTCTTATAGCCAAATATTGATCTTTTGTAAATCTCCGATCTATGAGAAAAGCCAATGCCTCACTTGGTGAAACAGCGTCGGGCTTTTTGGCCGGGTCTGTAACGGCTTTTCGCATACATTTCGCTTTATCGGGGCATATTGTAAGAAGCTTTAAAACGTTGGCAAGGTTAAATTGCTTACGTCTTCGTGCAGCTAGGCTTGCCGCAAGAATAAGCAGACTTACGTTGTTTTTCTGAGCTATTGCAAGAGCTGCTGCGTATCTTCTACGAGACCTGCTGCTCTTCGTATTAAATTGCAATTTTGGCCGACCCACTGGATTCATATTCTTACGTAATTTGACAGCAGTTTGCAAACCCAACCACACTGCATGCTTGCGCTGAAACTGCTCTATGTTACATTTGCACTTTTTCCACATTGCAGCCAAACGGTAGCAAAATATTTTGCTGGAATGCTTTACAATACTGATATGCTGCTCTATTTCATTTCCTGGTATGGCAGCTTTCATAAAATTAAAAACAGCATCCTCCTTAATGTTTTTTCCTTTGCTTCGAACCACTTGCAAAACAATTCTGCATTGTCAAAACTGAGGTTATGGTCTAAAAATTAAAATTTTACGCAAAGTGGTTAAAAGTGGCATTTTTAATAACAACCATTTGAACCACTTTAAAACTCTATTTAAAAATGAGACATTGCCAAAAAAATGAACTTGTTAGACTACTTACATTTTTAGTTTATTTTGGGGACAACACGAGTATTTTAAACATTTCATTATCGCAAATACGTAATACAAACCACACTGATTATAACTCATTGCAAATTATTTTGGTAGATCACTTAATATAAAAGATATCAATATTTAAAATTTGCGCTCAAAGTTAGGTTAATAACAAGCACGTGTTGTGTCATTGCAACAGCTGTGTTTATCAGCTGATTTCTTCAAAGTGGCGCCACCTATCGAAAATTCTGGTACGCAGCATTGAAGACTGATCTATTGTGAATGCGTTGCACCTAAAATTGTTTACATTCTGCAACTTTCAGAAAATGGGTTTTGGCCAGATAAACGGGTCAAATTACCCATAGTGGAATGACACAACAAAAGTGAACAAAGAGCAGATTTTAATTACCAACTCAATTGCTTTTAAATGTTAGAAATAGGAATGATTAGTTTAACCACATTAATTTATAACATTACCTTTGAAGAATTTAATTAAATTTATAATGTTTTAGAAATTTTAATCTTTTGAACTCGATGCTAACGCTCCCGCTGTTGTAGGGAAAAAGGGGTCGCCTAAACTAAAAGTTCAATGGAGGTGATCATGGTTGGGTGGGCAAATGCGAACTCCTTCAACACCCAAGTTCGCCGGCATTCCATTCTAGGCTCCTATCGTATAGCCTATTTTCTGTTTGGTCATGTATATCTGTTTTCTCTTCCGGTTTTGTAATTTTCTAGTTCTTTTTGTCGCAGCACGTTCTTTCTTGATTTTTGTTATTATTGTTAGTAGCCCTATGTTGTGTGAACAAGACCTCCACCCCCAAAGCCGACGAGCAAGAGCCGGATATAATAACGTGCACAGCTTCACACAGCATTACAACCGATCCCCAATTTTGGTTGCACCTGGACGCGTGGGTGTAAATATTTGTGTCGATGTGGAGGGGGAAGGCAAAGGCTTTCAAGCGGCGAGGCCGACTTGAGGGGTGAGGGGCAGAGTGGGGTGATCTGTCTGTTACCGAAGGCGGAGAAAATAACGTCTACCTGATGTCCCCTCAGTTGAGTCTCAGGGAGCCGGGATTTGACCGTCAGCTCCTGAGACCTGCGTGACCGTGCCAGAAGCTTCACTGTTTGCGACGGGATTTGACCGTCATCGCACCAGTGAAGCTCCGGCACCTTGGGAACAGCTTGTATACACTACTCCTCTGCTCGGCTATACTGAGGCTGCACTGTATGCAACGGTATTTGACCGTCATTGAACCAAAACCCACACACCCCAACACAAAACCCAACCCAAACCCAAGATACGGTACAGTCGGCGTCTTATGCAAGGGAGGCAATCCCTCTCAGCTTTGCATCCGTTGCCAAGGAGGGTAACAAGAAGGGGGAGTGGACAAAAGTGCCACCTAAGCGACTGCGAAAGAAGCCGGAGGCAATCATCATCAAAAAGACGGGAGAAGCCTCGTATGCTGAAATGCTCCGGAAACTTAAAGCGGATCCGAGCCTGAATGATTTTGGCAATCATGTCAAAAAAATTCGAAGGACACAACAGGGAGAATTATTACTAGAGGTAGAGGGAAAAGCATCCGCAAGTATGCCAACATATAGAGGAGCAATCGAGGAATCATTGCGCGAGATGGCTGCGGTTCGCACTGGTGCGCAAAGAATGGCGGTAATCTGCGGAGGAATGGATGAGGCAACTACAACAGAAGAGCTCCATAGCTGCCTGGTCTCTCAGTTTGAGGGCATCCTGGTGAACCCAGACGATGTGCGTGGTCTGCGCAAGATGCGTGACGGAACCCAAGTAGCGACAGTGATGCTCAGCGTGAACGATGCGATTACCGTTCTTAAAAAAGGATCTGTAACTGTAGGCTGGTCACGGTGTCGCATCACCCAGGATACACGACCCACGAGATGCTTCAGGTGCCTGGGTTACGGACACAGGGCTATCCATTGTAAGGCAACCGATCACTCGGACTGCTGTCTTCGGTGTGGAGAACGAGGACACAAGGCGAAGGGCTGTGACAGACCGCCAAGATGTCTTATCTGTAGCGACAACGTGGACAGAAATCACCCGACAGGTGGCTTTAAATGCCCTACCTACAAAGGCAGCGTCACAAAAGGAGCCATGAGCCATCATGATGGACCAAATTAACATTGTTCAGCTGAATGTTAATCATTGCGCGGCTGCACAGTGTCTTCTGGCCCAGACAGCTATTGAGCGCAATGTGGACGTGCTGCTCCTGAGTGAACCATACTCTCCGGATGCAGGAAGCCCAGGGGCGGTTGTTGATGCGACAGGAAAGGCGGCAGTCAAATGCTGCAACAGCCTCTTTATAGAAGACAAAGAAAGCGTGCCCATGCGCGGCATCGCTTATGCAAAAGTTCAGGGCGTTTATCTATACAGTTGCTATGCTCCACCAAGCGATAGTGCGGAACAGTTCGAGGAGCTGCTGAATATGCTGGTGTACCATGCGAGAGGGCGCAGCCCGGTAGTCATTGCAGGTGACTTTAACGCATGGGCGCTAGAATGGGGCAGCCGGACATACAATCCCAGGGGACGGGCTCTGATAGATGCCATGAACCAACTGGAACTGGTGCTGCTGAACGATGGGGCTAAGCCGACGTTTAACAACGACAGAGGTACATCTTTCATTGATGTCACCTTTGTTAGCAGAAGGCTAGCCCCCACCGCAAAATGGTTGGTGCACGACGACGTAACGCTGAGTGATCATGCCTTAATATCGTTTAGCGTGCGAACGACAAGGCCCTCACAAAGACAGCAGAGAGGTGCCCTAGGGCAGGCATGGGACACCAGGAAACTGGACAACGACATGCTGGCCTACCAGATTGAGCTTTTGGAACCCACAAACGGACAGGCGGAGACCATGGTGACGGCGCTCATGAGCATGCTGGAAGCAACTTGCGATGCAACGATGCCGAGAAAACGGAAGGCCAAACGCAAGCCACCTGTTTACTGGTGGAGTGTCTCTCTCCACCAGCTGCGAGCTGAATGCTTCAGTGCAAGGAGGCAAGCCCAACGAGCCAGAGATGACCTCCAAAAAGCCCAACTCCACGAGGCATACAGAGTCAAGCGCGCAGAGCTGCGAAATGCCATATCAGCTGCCAAAGCGAACGCTTTTAAGGAGCTTCTAGCAAGCGTAGACGAAGATCCCTGGGGTCTCGCCTACAAAATAACAAGAAAAAAGCTGAAAGCCGCTGGTGGAGGAACTCCACAGGATCCGGTCGTATTGGCCAACATTGTGGCGGAATTGTTCCCGACGCAGGACACATTATGGCAACCTGTGCAAGAAACCCCGGACCCCGACTTCCCATGTATTACATCACGCGAGGTCGTCGAAGCTGCCAAAAAGATAAAGGCCAACAAAGCCCCTGGTCTCGATGGAATCCCAGGAGTCATAGTTAAAGCAGCTGCCATTGCAAAACCGGAAATCTTCAGGGACACCTTCCAACAGTGTCTCCTGAATGGAGTCTATCCAAAGCGGTGGAAAAGCATGAGACTTGTCCTGTTGCCGAAAGGTAAGGGGCCTACAAATGCTGCAAGCAGCTTCCGCCCATTATGCTTGTTGGACACAGTGGGAAAGCTCTACGAACGTATCCTATACACACGCATAGAGATGATCACGGAGAGTCCCAATGGCATACGACAACAGCAGTACGGTTTCCGTAAGGGAAAGAGCACGCTCGACGCTCTCACGGCCGTAAGAGATGTAGCCAAAAACGCTCTCGACGGTGACAGATGGCTAGGCGGCACTAAGGAGTACTGCGCCATCATCACGCTGGACGTCAAGAACGCGTTCAATACGGCGAGATGGCCAAACATTCTCGGTGCCATGCGTACAATGGGGATCCCGGAATACCTTAGGATCAGTATTGGCAGCTATTTCAGGGGCCGTGTACTATGGTACGACACTGAAGCCGGGCCGAAAAGACACTATGTCTCTGCAGGTGTTCCACAAGGTTCGGTACTTGGGCCAATCTTGTGGAATATTATGTACAACGGCATATTGTGCATCAGCAAGCCCAGAGGTGTGGAGTTACACTGCTTTGCCGACGACGTGGCTATCACAGCTGTTGCTAAAACCATAACAGAGCTCCAGGTCACGAGCAATGCGGCGATTAGTTCGGTAATCGACTGGCTTGAGAAGGTTGGTCTACGAATCGCTGCGCACAAGACCGAAGTAACCTTGTTGAGTAGCAGGAAAGCTGTCGAGAGAATGCAGATCACAGTAAAAGACGTCCAAATAACCTCAGCCAGAACTCTGAAGTACTTAGGAGTCCTTCTTGACTATAGGCTGTCGTTCAAGGAGCATGCGATATACGCCAGCAGGAAAGCCGCGATGACAGCTGCAGCGCTGGCAAGGCTAATGCCCAACGTGGGAGGACCCAATATGCCAGCTAGGAGGCTGCTTGCGTCGGTCACGAAATCGACCCTCATGTACGCTGCCCCTATCTGGAGGGATGTCAACAAGAAAGCGACTTATTTAAACAACGCGCGTGCAGTATCAAGAACCATGGCTCTTAGACTCATAAGAGGGTTTAGGACTATATCCGACGCAGCAGCGCATGTTCTTGCGGGTATCCCGCCGGTCGACTTGGAGATCGAAGCGCAATACCTTTCCAGAGAAGGTGTTAGCCGGACTGAAACCCACGAGTGGCTTCAAAGAGCGTGGCAGGATAGGTGGCAGAGGTCACAACAAGGGAGATGGACCTACCAGCTCATTCCTGACTTGGCAGAATGGGCTGGATGTGAGCATAAAGTGGTCGACTATCACTTGACTCAATTCCTGTCCAACCACGGCTGCTTTAGGGAGTACCTCTTCAGGTTCCACCATGTGGACTCGGACCGGTGTCTCTTCTGCTCGGATGCTGTGGAATCAGCGGAGCACGTCCTCATGCACTGCTCTAGGTTCGCTACGGAGAGGGAGTTACTGGAGTCACTCTTAGAAGCTCCGCTCAGCCCGAGAATTTTGATTGCCGCCATGATGGCAGAAAAATGTGTTTGGGAGCAGGCACATGGAATCATTATTAAGATGATGAAGCGTGTCCGTCATGACGAGATGTGCAACAGAAGCGAGAGATGAGCAGCACCCCCGTGTGGTGGCGGGGTAAGAATACTACCTCAGCGGACTCGGCTTGTCGTAAAAGGCGACTAATGAGCTAAGTAAGGAGCACTACGCTGCAAGAGAAGAGGGAGTGTCATCTGGCATCGCATCCTGCTCACCGAAGTAATACCTTGACTGGCAGTCCCGGTGAGCGTGAAATGGACTGGAGAGCATACGGAGGTTTTGTTTAGTACGTAGGCGTAACCCCAATTGGGGGGTTATGAATCGTGCATGCCATCTACGGACCGTGGATGGTATCTTTCGAAGATTTTATTTTCCCTCCGTATGCGCAATACAAAAAAAAAAAAAAAAATACCAAACCCAAAAAAAAACAAACGGAAATTAATTTTTTTTCTTATTTTAATTATATTGAGGGAGAGAAGGGCAAAAAAAAAAAAAAAAAAAAAAAAGGGGAGGGGTATATTTTAAAAAAATTGGTAAAAACAAAATATTTTATTTTGTAAATTTTTTTTGGGTTAGCAAAAAAAATTTGAAAAAAAAGAAAAAAAAAAATTTTTCAAAAATTAAAAATTTGTAATTTTTTTGCAGCTGTGAGGTCAGCTGGTAGCGCTGCCAACTCGTTGCAGTGGCTGATCTAGCCCAAGTAGCGTTGCCAGGTCAACGGCGCTGCCAGGGCTACCCGATCAGTTAGGCTCCAATTTTAAATTTCAACTTAAATTAAAATTTTTTGATTTAAATTTGAATTATTTACTATTGAGACAAATTGCCGAAATAGTAAATTACAGTAGACCGATAGTTGGAACGGCAATAGGCACAAAAGTCGCGGACAGACCGAGAATCATCCTCAATGTTTCGGTGCCAAAGTAGAGGCTCTGGTGTCGAAAAGAGGCGGAATAACCTCCATCAGGCAACGCCTAGGGGAAATCCGTGGCCAACGTGGGACCCTTTCCAAATTTGGTGCTCCACGCCTGTAAGGGCCTAACGTTTGGCGCTAGTAATGGATAGCTCCGAAGGGGGCACTGCCTCCGATGACCCATTCAGGAGAAGCTTGAGAATGTCGAGGTCTCCCACGAGGGGTGGGACAAATACAGTGCAGGGAGCAACAAGCTCAGTCCCGGTGGAGTTGACGACAAAGAAAGGTGGCCCGCAGATACTAACGTCGCCGTTACTGGGCAATCACAGTGTTGTAGAGGTGGGGAACTTGGCCTCCGCAGCACCAAATATAACAAGCCTGAAAAAGACCGCCGAATTCATCAGCGTGCCAACGCAGAAATCATCAGCGAAGTCCCCATCAGATACGCCGATCCTGCCATTAGACCAGATCAATACTGTACTTTGCGCATTTGAGGCGCAGCGCTTCGTCACCAAGGAGACGAAAGGTGAAATCTTGGATCTGGCTGCTCTTAATGCAAGAGCCATCCAGCTTCAGCAAAGCTCTGCCAAGGAAGCGGCCCACCCCAGGAGCATCAATACCCAGACAGAGGCCGAGATGCAGAAGAAGCGTCCAATGGCATCGGTTACAAAAAACGTCACACTGAAGGCCTCTCCAGTGCTGCCTCCCAAACAAGGCTCCCAAAGTCGCTGTTACCAAGGCAAAGGAGCCAAGCCCAGCCAGCTATGCGGCGGTTGCCAAGGACAATAGCAGCACGGATTGGGCAAAGGTGAAGCCTAAGCGCATGCGAATAAAGCCCGAAGCGCTTATCCTAAAGAAGACTAGCGAAGTATCTTGGATCGCTCCGACTGCTGTCTACGTTGCAGCGTAAATGGACACAAGGCAAAAGGATGCGTGGTCCCGCCTAATGTCTCATATGCAGCGATAATGTCAAGTAGAATCACTCGACAGGTGGCTTTGCGTGCCCCACCTACAAAGCTAACAACGTAAAAGGAGTCAATTAAAATCATCCAACTCAATATAAACCACTGCGCAGCTGCTCAGTGCCTTCTGGCTCAGACTGCGGCGGAGCGCAACATAGACAAAATGCTCTTAAGCGAGCCCTTATCCCCGGGAATTGGAAACCTCTCGATGATCATGGACGAGTCAGGCAAATCGGCTATAAAGTGTTGCAGCCCTCTCCACGTCCAGGAACGGGTTTACTTACCGATGCGTGGTATTGCGTATGCGAGGGTGAGGGGTGTGCATATTTATAGCTGCTACGCCCCGCCTAGCGACAGATCATGCATCTTGTAGATCATGCGAGAGGGCGCTGTCCGGTTATTATTGCTGGCGACTTTAATGCCAGGGCAGTCAAATGGGGCAGCAGGGTATCCAATCCCAGAGGCCGAGCAGTGATAGACGCCATGATGTTGGACCTGATCTTGCTGAACGACGGCCGCGTGCCCACGTTTAACAATGACAGGGGAACCTCATTCATTGACGTCACATTTGTCAGCATAGTCTTAGTGACTTACTCAAGCTGGACGGTCCTTGACGTGGTAACACTGAGCGATCACGCTTTGATCTTTTTTAGCGTCGCAACGACTGGGACAAATAGAAGTCAATCGAGATGATCACTGGGGAAGCATGGGATACCAGGAAGTTCGATGAGGATATGCTGCTATACCAAATCGAAACCCTACTAATCCCAACGGGTGACGCAGAGACAATGGCGGTGGAACTCATGAAAATGCTCGTAGCAATGTGTGATGCGACCATGCCACGCAAAAAAAAGGCGCAGCGAAAGCCCGCCATACATTGGTGGAGCCCGGTTCTTCAGCAGTTGCGATCGGAATGCCGCAAGGCTAGGAGAAAGGCACAACGAGCCAGAGGTAGCCCTCAGCACGCGGTCCTTCTGGAGGCTTTTTAAGCTAAGCGAACCGAGCACGGAATTTCGGCGGCCAAGGCACGTGCCTACAAGAGCTACTGGATAGCGTAGACGACGACACATGAGGTCTTGCCTTTAATCTGGTAAGCAATAAACTGCGGAAGAGAGACGTCACCCCTTCGGATCCTGATCTCCTAGAGAACATTGTTGCCGAGCTATTCCCGAGGCAGTCGACTTCATGGCAGCCAATAGTCGCAGCGCCCGTCTCCGACTTCCCAAGCATCACTAAGCACGAAGTTGTAGAGGCAGCGAGGCGTATCAAGTCCAACAAAGCCGTTGGAATAGATGGCATTCCGGGAATAGTCGTCAAGGCAGTGACGTTGTCTAGACCGGACATCTTCAGGGACACCTTTCAGCGGTGCATCTTGGACGGAGTCTTTCCAGCGAGGTGGAAAACCCAGAAGCTGGTACTTTTGCCTAAAGGGAAAGAATCAGCTAAAGTTGCAGACAGCTACCGCCCAATATCGCTTCTGGACATTGTCGGAAAGCTGTTTGAGCGTATCCTATATGCCCGAATAGAGGCGGTAACTGAGAGCATAAACGGCCTAAGTCGACACCAATATGGCTTTCGAAAGGAAAAGAGTACCCTCAACGCACTCATGGCAGTGACAAACATTGCCAAGGACGCGTTCGAGGGCGAAAGATGGCTAGGTGGCAAAAAGGAATACTGCGCGGTTGTCACGCTGGATGTTAAAAACGCTTTTAACACAGCAAGATGACCGTTAATCCTCGATGCAATGGACAGGATGGGTATCCCGGAGTACCTCAGGATCGCTGTAGGCAGCTATTTTAGGGACCGTGTTCTCTGGTACGAAACGGAAGATGGACCGAAAAGTTACCGAGTCTCGGCTGGTGTTCCACAAGGATCTGTACTTGGACCGATCCTGTGGAACAACATGTACGATGGTGTACTGGCAATCAGGAAGCCCTCAGGGGCAGAAATGCACTGCTTCGCAGATGACGTGGCTATAACTGCAGTCGCCAAAACTATAAGGGAAATCCAGGAGAAGTGCAACAAAGCAATTAGAGCGGCAATCGTCTGGTTGGAGAAAGCTGGCTTAACAATAGCGGCACACAAAACCGAAGCCGTCCTATTAAGTAGCAGAAAGAAGGTGGAGAGCATGCTAATCTCAGTCAGCGGAAACCAGGTGACCTCTGCTGAGTCCTTGAAGTACCTCGGAGTCCTCATAGACCACAGGCTGTCCTTCAAGGATCATGCTAAATACGCTAGCAGCAAGGCAGCCATCACATCGACAGCCATAGCTCGTCTTATGCCCAACGTGGGAGGTCCCAGAGAACCAGCCAGGAGGCTTCTGGTAACCGTAGCAAAGGCAACGCTTCTCTATGCTGCGCCAATTTAGAGTGACGGTGATAAGGTCTATGGCGCTTAGGCTAATAAGAGGATTTAGAACTGTATCAGAAGATGCAGCTGGCATGCCACCAGCCGATCTGGAGATCAAGGCCCTTGGCCTTATCAGTAATGGCGCTACTGGTGACGAGGCTTACAAGTGGCTTTATGGAGAGTGGCAGACGAGATGGCACACGTCGCAGCGGGGGAGGTGGACTTACCAACTCATCCCGGAGTTAGATGCATGGACGCAGTGCAGCCACAAAACACTGGACTACCACATTTGTCAATTCCTCACGG
>JAECXB010000353.1:0-16942 GCA_018151435.1 Zaprionus africanus | reverse complement strand
ATACCACCTTGATCAAAAGTTCACCGCGGCGTATGCGCTTTCCAGTCACCCGATTTTAGTTCTCTTTTTTTTTTTATAAGGTTGGCACAACCCTCATTGACATTCTATAAAATTTTCAGCTTGATAGTGTGACATTTGTAAATGTGACGCCGTATTGAGTACATCTACGATTGTGCGTGTTCTCGATTTTACTATTTCGAAAATGGAATTGAATTTGCAACAACGAGTTTGTATTAAATTTTTGTGTTAAAAACGGTTTCAATGGTGCGACGACATTGAAAATGTTAGAAAAAAGTTTCGGCAACGATACTCTGAAGAAAACAGTCGTCTATCAGTGACACGAGCGTTTCAGAAGTGGCCGTGAGTCCGTGAACGACGATGAACGCAGTGGCAGACAATCGACATCGAAAACCGACGAAAACATCGACAAGATCAAAGACTGGATGACCGTAGACCGCAAATTGACCATTAGAGAGATGGCAGAGGAGTTAGACATTGCTTTTGGATCCGTTCAAGACATTTTGGTTAATGATTTGGGCCAAAAAAGACCTGATTTGTGGGCAAACAACTCGTGGATCTTGCACCACGATAACGCACCGTCGCACAATGCCATCATTATCCGTGAAAATTTGGCTAAAAACGGAACGAATACCATTCAACAACCACCGAATTCTCCTGACTCTCTACGACTTTTTCCTATTCGGTCGACTCAAGAAAACGCTCCGTGGAAAACGCACCCGGGATGAAATCATGGAAAAATCGAAGATGGCTTTGATGGCCATACCGCAAATTGAATATGAAAAATGTTTCAAGGATTTGATCAAGCGCTGGCATAAGTGCGTTGCAGTCGATGGGGAGTATTTTGAAGGGGACAATATCGATTTTGATGTATAATCTTGTATTTTTAATTTTCTGAATAAATTCCGGGAACTTTTTGATTTAGTAGTATTAGTTGTTTTTTGTGAATTTAAGTTATTTAGATTGTTGTTTCTGCATTTAAGCAGTGAAATTTTTGCACCTGTATCTTATAAAAGAGTTACCATTGAATTGGTACTCATGGTATTTTTTAACTGAATAAAATTGAATTGAGATTGATCTCATACAATTTTATTATTGGTTGTTACTCAAGGGGGCTGTCTGGTTTTCCGACTGTACATTTCTTACGTTATTATTATTATTATTATTATTACTATTGTTTTGATTTTGGTTTTGGTTACCCATGTAGTAACCTCCACCTCTATTATTGTTCTGGTTACCGCCGCGTCCTCTATTTCCTCCGCGGTAACCACCTCGGCCTCTATAATTATTATTATAGGAATTATTATAATTTTCTCGGCCATTCGTTCGACGATCCTTATATTACAAAGACCCTGTACGTTTCACTTGTTCGTCCTATTCTCGAATACGGTTCATGCGTATGGTGTCCCCAGTACACTATTCATAAGGAACGCATCGAATCTGTACAGAGGAATTTCTTACTTTTTGCCTTACGCGGCCTTAACTGGGTTGAAAATTTGAAACTGCCTTCCTATAATAGTAGACTTCTGCTACTAAATCTGCCTTCCCTAACTAACCGCAGAACCATGCTAGGGGACGTATTTATTAACAACCTTATGCAAGGTGACATTGACTGTGAGGCCTTGGTAAGGCAGCTACACTTCTCTGTTCCTTGCAGAAGTACTCGCTATTTCCTTCCACTAACACTTCCTTATTGTAGATCGAACTATGCACTGCATGATCCTTTCAGGGTATTATGTTCGGACTACAATAAGTTCCAACACGTCATAGCTAGCACTAACACTATCGCTGCTATGAAGTCCTTAATTCTTTCCTATCTAGCACGTAATTAGTAATTAGTATTAATCTTCCTCGATATTCTATTCCTATTTGCATGCCGCGTTCTATCGCCTCTTCTTTTTTAGAATTTCTCCTCGCGTTTTTATTCGCGTTTCTATTCGCGTTTCTACCGCGTTTCCGTGTCGTCCGTTATGCGACGGTGCCTCTCGGTCGGTTAGGCGGGAGGTGGACTTCGTTTGGGTTCCGCGCGCAACAAGCATCGGCTTGGTGTCGTTGGACCACTTGTTAATACAGTCATTGTATTCAACGTCCAATATAATATAAAAAAAGAAATTACCTCTGTTTTGGTTATTTCCTCGGTTATTATTTCCTCGAAAGTGTCCTCTATTATTCTAGAATAACACACTATTAGAATTGCCGGTCAATTCCGTACAGCAGTGTATATATTTTTCAATCACACTATTGATTGTGTTGAAATTTCCTGCTTATAGTATGGTCTTGAGCTAATCGTGCTCACAGTTCTTTGTCATTGCAGAGATCGCTTCTTTTGTAGCGAATTTATCCGCATTGTTAGAGTCTAGACCATCATCTATGAAGGCTGCCTCAAGCGACCTACGTATGTTTTCTATTTCTGTTGTGTATTGCGCTGCAGTTTTGCCGCGCTGTTGTGTATTAAGCAATTTAGCTTTAATGACATCAGGTGATTCGCCTTTAACTGATGCCTTTAATACACTTATTATACCGATAATGGTCGTTTCATTTTCAACTTTGTATTATAATGGACCAATTATCTTTGTCTTGATTACCTCTACTGCAAGCATTTCCTGATCTCCTTTTGTGAGATCTGTTAAACGGAGAGCCGTGAGGAATCGATTAAGATTTACTTTCTTGCCGTCAAACTCAGGTATTGTGGACGAAATTTGTCGCACATATTCCCTTGACGTAGCGGCAGAGTCTGTCATGGTGATTCGTTTTTCTCTGATACTTGAACTTGAACTTGAATCGGAGTATTCTTCCTCTGACAATTCAGGTAATGTTATTACCGCTGGAATTGAAAGATCGTGAAGATCCTCTTCTTTAATGTCCAATTCAAAGTCTTCTTTCTTTTTCTTTACTTAGCTTAGAGACTACAGGCGTGTTAAAAATAGTTGGTATAGTTACGTCCAACTTATGTCTGATTTTGACATTTAATAAGTTCTCTCGGAACTTATTTAGAAACTTCACCGCCTGTGTTAAATGACTTGTCGTTAGTCTTTCTTTTTCTGAGTTAATTAATTGGCGTGCTTCATTAAAGCATTCTACCAATATCTGTGCATGCTTATTAAGAGTGCTCTGTCGCACTTCTCTATTTTGAGTAATGCACTTGTACGACTTGTCAAAATGAACTTTTATATCTTTAAGTTCTTTTCTTATTTCTTCCCAGTCCATTTATGGATTATAAATTTATCTGTGCAAGAGAACTTTATAGATTGTTGTCTCTCCTAAAAAGATATTATCTTCAATTACTTGTTGTATTTTGACATACGGTAAAATTGATAATACCTTTGCCTTTTCGAGTTTCGAACAGTGAAACAAGGGACTTGTATTCAAGTCGAACGTGTCTATGTATTCTGCCTCGAATTCGTGTACGCTTATAAACGTACGATATTTACTTAAGATCTGGATTGATCTTAGTATAAATAGAGGCTCCCTTCTTAAAGTTTCCTCGACAACATCTTCCATAATATCAGAAAGAAAAAAAATGTTTTCTTTTTTGTTTTGTATTTCTTTAAAGAAAAGAAGAGCTTCTGCTCTTGTTGAGGTTCTTTATTAAGCTAACAAAATTTATAAAATATACTTAATCGTCTGGGTTAACGACGTTGTCAAAATGCCATGCGACGTCATCGTCGAGGCTAGCTATTTCTTGCAGTTCTTCTGCGTTTATTGTAAGCCAACAGTAGGCAGAAAATCTAACAGATATAAAAATGCGTGTGTAAAAACGCCCTAAAATGGTGGCGTAAATACTGGTATACCATATATGTATATAATCATATCTAAATGAGTGATATTTGATATATATATGTTTATTATTTATGGACTGTATTCAGTCGTTGTGTTTATTTCGCGATTTCGGGACTCTCTTCAGAATCCTCGTTATCGCTGTCGTTGGTAGATATTATTGAACGTTGGCGCATTTGCTCGTTCAAAAAGTTTTCAATATCATACCAAACGCTATCCTCTATAATACCTAAACATTCTCCTATTATTACTTCTATAGGGTCCATTTAATATAATTTGTAGGGTATATATTATATATATTATTTTTTTTTAGGCCATGGATTTAAAAAAATGCATGGACTACTGTGTTTGTCGGAAAGCAAATGTGCGTAACAGGCAGAAGGAGGCATCCCCGACCCCATAAACTGTATATATTCTGAATCAGTATCAACAGCCGAGTCGATTGAGCCATGTCTGTCTGTCCGTCTGTCCGTCTGTCTGTCTGTATGAACACCTGGATCTCAGAAACTATAAGAGCTAGAGTCTTCAAATGTGTTTCAAAGTTTTTTTGAAATTCGGTCATGCCCCTTCCGGCCTCTGTTAATCAGTAATAACAATTTAATTTACACAGTATATACCCAACAACCAAAGTTGTACATCTCACATGACAAATACATTGCCACTGGCGTTTTCTGAAAATTTCATTTAAATCGGACTAAAAACCAGTCAAACGATACAGTCAGGTGCTGACTGTAGAAGAACATGGATTATTATTCCGTTATTTATAATGAAAATTCTGCTTTATTTGGAAAAATTTAAAAATTTTATATTCTTATTATTTAATTCATTTGACAGACAAAGAAAAACACATAAACAATGCAAAAGCGAATAGACAAGAAGTATAAGTATAAGATAAAGCGAGAGGACAATAAATTTAATGTGAAGTTGTACAGTAGCTTAGTGGAGTGTGTTCCGGATACAAGGACCAAAGATAATGACAGTGCTCGGGTTCGATTGCTGCCGCGAACAATGTGTGACTAGTTTTCCTTATTTTCTTTTTTTTCCATTGAATAATTTAAACAGCAACATAACAGTAGTTTTTAAATTTTTTGGTACGCAACATATTTAATTAAGTAGAAAACTTTTATAAACTTTGCCGAATGTGTTAGAGCGGGACGCCGAAACATAAATGTGCAAATGCAGACATGCATGTATCGGCGTCCCGCTCTAGCATTCGTAACTTATTGATTGTCTTTAATATCGCAAAAAAAACATGAGATTTCATTTTTGAAAACTATTTTGTTGATATTTAATTAAATAACTGTAGTTTTTCCTTTAAGCTTATAAGAATAAAAAAATAACCAAAAAAAGTAATTAAAATAAATCAAAGTTGCACCAGCCGGCTGCGCATGGGATACGAACTCCTGCTCGCAGAACCGCTGTCCGCCACTCTATCCTATAAGCCACTGCCTCAATTGATGATCGTTCAGCAAACTTGCATTCTGAGCTAATTCTGTTACCATTCTATGCAAATAAAAAGTCTTGTAAAATGCTGTATGTCCGACGATTCGAACTTCGGTATGATGCGTAAATTAGGTCTTAATATACGCATGAGTATACGTTCAAATTGAGTTTAATTCGGATCATATCTTGCTTATTAGGCCATGGATTTAAAAAAAGTTCATGGACTACTGTGTTTGTCGGAACGCAAATGTGCGTAACAGGCAGAAGGAGGCATCTCCGACCCCATAAACTGTATATATTCTGAATCAGTATCAACAGCCGAGTCGATTGAGCCATGTCTGTCTGTCCGTCTGTCTGTCTGTCTGTCTGTCCGTCTGTCCGTCTGTCTGTCTGTACGAACACCTGGATCTCAGAAACTATAAGAGCTAGAGTCTTTAAATTTTATCACAACATCCGTGTATGTTGCAGTGTTTCAAAGTTTTTTTGAAATTCGGCCACGCCCCTTCCGGCCTCTGTAAATCAGTAATAACAATTTAATATACACAGTATATACCAACAACCAAAGTTGTACATCTCACATGACAAACACATTGCCACGGGCGTTTTCTGAAAATTTCATTTAAATCGGACTAAAAATAAGCAAGATATGATCCGAATTAAACTCAATTTGAACGCATACTTATGCGTATATTAAGACCTAATTTACGCATCATACCGAAGTTCGAATCGCCGGACATACAGCATTTTACAAAACTTTTTATTTGCATAGAATGGTAACAGAATTAGCTCAGAATGCAACTTTGCTGAACCATCAACAATTGAGGCAGTGGCTTATTGGTTAGAGTGGCGGACAGCGGTTCTGCGTGCGGGAGTTCGTTCGTATCCCATGCGCGGCCGGCTGGTACAACTTTTTATATTAATTACTTTTTTTTTGGGTTATTTTTTTATTCTTATAAGCTTAAAGGAAAACTACAGTTTTTTAATTAAATATCAATAAAAATAGTTTTCAAAAATTAAATCTCATGTTTTATTTTGCAATATTTAAGACAATCAATAAGATACGAATGCTAGAGCGGGACGCCGATACATGCATGTCTGCATTTGCACATTTATGTTTCGGCGTCCCGCTCTAACACATTCGGCAAAGTTTATAAAATTTTCTACGTAATTTAATAAGTTGCGTACCAAAAAATTTATAAACTACTGTTATGTTGTTGTTTAAATTATTCAATAGAAAAGAAAGAAAAAAGGAAAACTCGTCACACATTACATTGTTCGCGGCAGGAATCGAACCCGAGCACTGTCCGGCACACACTCCACTAAGCTACTGTACAACTTCACATTAATTTATAGTCCTCTCGCTCTATCTAATGCTTATACTTCTTGTCTATTCGCTTTTGCATTGTTTATGTGTTTTTTCAGCAAATGAATTAAATAATAAGAATATAAAATTTATATTTTTAAATTTTTCCAAATAAAGCATAATTTTCATTATAAATAACGGAATAATAATCCATGGCCTTCTACAGTCAGCACCTGACTGTAGCGTTCGACTGGTTCTTTCTTTTTTCATATTGTGCCACTACTCAGTTCTTCTCTGTAGAGCTCGTAGTGTGCACTCGGCTTAAATTCTTTACTTCGCTTTTCTTAATATGCTTTGGCTTGTATCATTACTCAGCTTCTCTCTTTAGAGCTTGTAATGTGTACTCGGCCTTGAAACTCTCTATTTTGTCTGGCTTCCTTTGCTTACTAGAGAGTGTCTCTCTTACTCAGCCACTCTGAAGATTGTGAAGTGTAATTCTTTCACTTAGCCTATCTAGCGGAGTACGTGTGTGTGTGGAAGGAGAGAGGAAAAGAAAAAAAAATTGCAGATTTGCATTCACTCCCTTCCTTATTCTTTCCATGTATGAGCCGGCCGACACCTTTTAAACGGTTGTTTTTCAGACAGCCTAAGTCACGCGGAGAGTTACTTGCACTTCTTCTTTTTGCAATTGGCAAATTGTACCAAATTTTTTTCTTTCAGTTATTATTATTATTACCGATTTTTTCCACTCGTCGCAAATGTAATAAGCCGCTTATTTTATAACGCAACACACTTTATGGTTCCAGGCTGTAGTAAATTTATTATTGATATTGATCAGAATCATCGGTTTTCTTGCCGTTGGCACACCGCGCCGCTCGGCCATCCGCACTAGAATGATCTGTCTCCCCTTCTCACCGTTCATCGGTCATCAGTGTCCGCCAGGCGTCAACGTCGCGTCGCCGTTCTTTTGATGCTTGGTTGTTGGCAATGCCGGTCGCCACAAATACCATATTCTTAACATTTATATATATTTTAAACAAACTCCGTAAATGTTGTCTCTTCCCCGTGAACGGACGTGTTTTGATTATTTTTTTCTTTTGCGCTTCGATTTTCTTGACTTTTTATTAAAAATGACCGCTGTTTTATATATCTTTTATTTTAAAACTGATCTTCTATTTATAGCCAGTTCACGATGCGTGTGCCAGTTATCACCCTCTGTATTCACTACATACAGTATCTTACAAAACAAACAATCTTTGCTAAGCGGGAAAATAAACAATCTTTTCCAAGCGGCAATTACTCGTAATTACGTGCTAGATAGGAAAGAATTAAGGACTTTATAGCAGCGATAGTGTTAGTGCTAGCTATGACGTGTTGAAGCTTATTGTAGTCCGAACATAATACCCTGAAAGGATCATGCAGTGCATAGTTCGATCTACAATAAGGAAGTGTTAAAGGAAGGAAATAGCGAGTACTTCTGCAAGGAACAGAGAAGTGTAGCTGCCTTACCAAGGCCTCACAGTCAATGTCACCTTGCATAAGGTTGTTAATAAATACGACCCCTAGTATGGTTCTGCGGTTAGTTAGGGAAGACAGATTTAGTAGCAGAAGTCTACTATTATAGGAAGGCAGTCTCAAATTTGCATCACAGTTAAGGCCGCGTAAGGCGAAAAGTAAGAAATTCCTCTGTACAGATTAGATGCGTTCTTAAACAGTGAATTGTTGTAATTGTAAACAAATCAAGCATCAACGAAATTTGTCAATCTAAAAACAGAACCCTTAACATCAGATAGTTTACTTTTAAGCTAAGACCACAACTGAAACTTAGTCTTATTTTTGCGTTCAATAAAGAAAGAGGGTTTCCCTCACAAAAGAAATTTTTTTCCATCACGTGTTCGCGAGTTGGTTAATTGGCACCCAACGTGGGGCTTGCGCTTTCTTAACTCACTTAAAAGAAGGATAACCATAAATCCTTAGTGCTGAGACTACACAATAAGGGAGTAAAAATCAGAATCCCCCATTGTCGCGAGTAAACGGAAAGTTCTTGACGCAAAAGCGGCGAATAATTAAAAAAGCCTTCAGCAGACTCAATTGTGCTATATTTAACTGTAGTGTTTACAACTATAAAAGGAAAAAAAAACAATCCACAACCAAAAGGTACCCACGGCTTAAACTGACTCAGTGAAGTGCACCAAAACTACAATAATCAGTGCGCGGATTCAATGATTAAAAAAAACCCAAGATCGTAACTTGGCAAGGAACTATTAATTGATTTTATCTATCCATCTATCTATCGATACAATAAGATCGGCACACAGCATACAACATACCCAAAGAAGGAAGACCCCAGAGAAAGAATGAAGACCCCAGACCCCACGTGAGCGTCGTGTGTTAATTTAAATTTAATTGAAATCTTTATTTAAAAAAAATTTAAAAATGGCTCAAATTCAAAATTTTACAGCAGATTTAATTACAGAACTTATAACGAATAAAACTACAGATCTTCAAGACCAAATTGCAGAATTAAGATTGCAGTTAAATACAAATTTAAATGTTGTACAAGAAACAAATTAACGATAGCATTAGATGCGAGGAATCTTTTGATATAATAAAATCAATTCCAGAATTTGCAGGTAGCTATAACAATTACGTAAGTTGGCGTGAAGTAGCATGCAAATGTATAAGGAAGGCAGTTGAAAGTATGTGGGTGCCTTAACAATACTAAGAAATAAAATAACAGGAAAAGCTAACGATACACTGACTTATCATGGCACTGTACTTAACTTTGAAGCTTTTTTAGCGACAGGCGTCCAATATTCTTCATTGAACAAGAACTTAGTGTATTAACCCTTTCAGTCATGGTGGGACCGCTATGGTCCCACCTCGTAAAAAATCACTTCTGAGCTCTAATATTGAACCAAAGCCTTTGAAAATGCGTATACAGGGGTTTTTTGAGTTGCTGATTACGATTATGATCGATCTCATTGGGCAGTTTGACAACAAAAATTTTAGTCCTACTTTATCACGAATATTCCTTCGAATGTACATTATAAATACAAAAATAAACAAAAAGGTGGAACTAGATGCTCTCCACGTCCTCGTCGTTAGTTCCGGGTAGCGCTAAGAGAGAGACACGAATATATACAAAGAAAGATAAGATAAGATGGCATTTGCCATTTAGAAATTATAAAGTTAGATTTAGATATTATAAAGTTATGACTTCAGATTCGTGATCAGCTATTCCAATGTCACCCAAATGACTGAATTCAGGCAAAAATATTGAGCAGAAAGATATATAAAACTTGACGTCCGCCATATTGGATCCACCATTTTGAATTTTTAAAATCTAATTCCAGATTCGTAATCACCGACCCCGAAAACCCCTGAGTACCAATTTTCATCGAAATCGGTGCAGATAAAAATGTATGACTGAACGGGTTAAGACAGGGCAAGGCAGTCCTGGAATATTATAACTAAGTTAACAAGAAGTTAACTATACAATCATCACATATGGCAACAACGCTAGCGTGATTACAGAAATAAACAACAGATATACGGATAACGCGTTGCGTTTATCACAGCCTTGAATGGTTCATTATCAGAAATTTTATTCTCATTAAAACCTGAAAACTTACCCAATGGTCTAGCAGAGGCTCAAGAGCTTAATGCAAATAACCAAAGAGCTCATTTTGCTTTTAATTATTTTACTCGTTCCCAGCAAAAACAAAACTCCCACCCCAAAAATCAGCAGAAAAAGTCTGATAACACAATCAAATCTGAACATAATTATGATAACAATTTAAGACTTAATCAAACAAGACAGAATCAAAATAATAACCAACAAACAAATAGTTTTTTATTTTTTGTTGTCGTTGCGGATTTTACTAAATGGCTGTTTATAGGTGCTAGGTGGGGTAGAGATTTTGGGAAATTTTCGGAGGCTAGAATCAATTGCATTGCAGGGTAGGTGCCAGGGGTGTGCTAGTTATGGGTTATCTGGGGTAATGAGAGTGCGGTGTGCCCTGATTGTTGCAGTAAGTTATCGTCCTATTTATTGTTGTTAGATATTTATGGTTTTTAGGGGGCTAATAGTTTTTGATTATTTTCCAAATTGGTGAATTACGTGCATTTAATACTGATTTGCAGAGTTTGGCTGTAGCGAGTTGGTTTCTAAAGGTTATAGGTGCAATCTGGGCTTCATAGTTTATGATGGAGTTGATGGGTCGGATGGTAGATTGGGCTGCTGAGGCAAATATCGAAAGACAGTTATCTATTTTAGAAATAATTAAAGCTTTAGTAACATTAATTAGGGCGCATTAGTTGCGATTGTATTACGGGCACTTAATTAAATTAGGTTTTTAGTTGAGAGAGAGTGTTAATTGTTTAATATATGTGTGCCAGTCGTGTTTGTGGTTAAAAAATACCCCAAGAAGACGGATGTTATTTACATTTTCAATTTGGATCGTGCCCGTTGTTGCTGTGCATTTGCAATTATGTCTGCGGCATATGTGAAGGTGTTTGCATTTTGTAGGGGATAATTGGGCGCCTCAGTAGTAGCACCAGTTGGAGATTGCTGTGAAAAGGGGAGTTAGGTCGATGTATAGGTTTTTTGTGTTGGGTAGTTTAAGGAACAGGTTGAAGTCAACCGCGTAGGCGCTGACTTGGATCATTTTGGATGGATATGGCGGAAGTTGAAGCCGACGATAAAAAGGATGACGGATAGGGGAGATTCTTGTGGGATTCCATTTAGGAGGGAGCGGATAGTAGAGTAAACGTGACCTATTCTGGCTGTAATTTTCCTGTTGGACATGAAGTTTTTAATGTAGTTATAAATATTTTTACCCAGTTTCCATGCAGTAAGTTGGTCTAAGAGGGTGTAGATTCCAATTCTATCAAAAGCTTTAGCGAAGTCGAGAGAAATAATTGAGCAGTGGTTTTCTTTGAAAGCGTTCGGGCTATAAGATAGTCTACAAACAGTAGACTATCTAAAGTAGATTTGCCTTTTTGAAATCCCACTTGACTGTTGTGTATGAGTTTGCTGTTGGAGGCAAACCACCACATTTTTTAGCGACAATTTTGTCCAGGACTTTTAAAAGACATGAGTTGATGGATATTGGGCGGTAAGCGGTGATTTCTGATTTGGGGCTGGATGGTTTTGGGATAGGTAGTAGTACAAGTCTTATATGATTGTGGGATAAAAGAGTTGAGGATGGCATTTTGAAGGTTGATGATTCTGTTTTTTGTGTTGATGTCAATGTTTTTGAGCGTTGTATAGTTTATTCAGTCGAGTTCGGGTGTTGAACCTTTAAGTGAGTTTAGTGCGGCGTTTTGTCTTTTTCGATTTCAGCTGCCTTTTTGTTTGTGGTGTGGTTGAAATTGTGGGATAGTGCTGTTTGTTTGACAGCTGTTCAAGATGGTGGAAAATTGGAGTCGTTTGCTAAGTCTGACCAGTTTTTACAGGAGATGTTTGCAATTTCAACGGTGTGGGAGAATGTGGTTGGATTATTAATGCAGAGGATGTCTTTGGGGGGATTCAGTCCAAAGAAACGGCGGATGTCATACCATATTTTTAAAGCGGGGGCTTTTGGGTTTATTTGTGCGGTGAAGGGTGAGATGCTGTCTTTTTTGGCTAGTTTAAGAGTGCGTCTGAAGAGTGCATTGTCTTTCTTGTATTTAATTATGTTGTGGGTACTAATGTTGTTTTTAAATTTTTTCCACGAATTTACTTTGTTGTTTCTGAGTTGTTGGAGTTTCACACAACCATGGTACCTTGTTGTGGGGTGCTGTTTATGGGATTGCTATGTGGGCTGTGGAAAGGATAATTTTATTTATGTTTGCTGTTTCTTAGTTTATATTGTTGCTTGTAGGGATTTCGGATGAGAGTTGGTTTGTGTGTTTTGCGAAGAGTGTCCAGTCTGCCTTGTCAGTTATGAAGCGTGGTCGGGCGGAAGATGCTTGGTTGCTATGGGTTCCGAACAGGGTTGTAATTATAGGGGGATGGTCAGAGAACTTTCCAACTACTGTTGAGCATTAGTTCTGGAGAGCAAAATGTGTGATCGATGTGCGTAAGGGTATTATGTGTGCTAAGGTGTGTTGGGGAGCCGTCGTTGAGTAGTATTAGATTGGAGGAGGAGTTGAAATCGGCTAGCGTTTTGCCTTTCTTGTTGTGAGCCCCATGTTTGGTGCCAGCTGTTGAAGTCGCCGGTTATGATTTGGGTTTTGTTTGTGAGGGCGAAGACTGATTTAAGATGCGATATGTTGAATTTTTTTTGTGATGGAACTATGAAGATATGATAGTAAATGGGGTCTTAGTAGTAATTTCAACTCCAACTGAGTCAAAGTCTTAGTTAAGAGGGATTTCGCTGTGTTCCAGTGTGGAGTGTATCAGGAGTGCTGCACCTCCAGCTGTAGCTGTCGACGAGTTATTATAGTAAACAGAATAGTTTATAGGAATCGGAATGTTAGATGTATTGTGGAAGTGACGTTCTTGGAGAGATATAAGTTTGGGTGAGAATTGTTTAATTAGTAGAAGTAGTTGGTCGTAGTTGCAATGGATTAATGTAAGCATTTGAGAAAAAAAGGGTTTGAGTCTAAATTAGGTTTAAGATTCGGATAGAGTTTTAGCTAAGTTTAGGATGAAGGCTTAGGTTTAAAACTTAGAGATAAGATTATTATGTATAAGTAAGCTTGCTCTCTTCCCCGTGAACGGACGTGTTTTTTTTCTGTGCTTCGATATTTTCGCGTTTTTATTTAAAACAACCGGTGTTTTATAGATCTTTTATTTTAAAACCGATCTTCTTTTCATAGCCCGTTCTCGACGCGTGTGCATGCCTTTCAAATTAGTCAAACTAATCTTTGTTTGCTAATTTTATATTTTTTATGCATTGGTTCTGCTCCTCTGAAGCTTTGTTTACATCTTTACTCTATTCGGTAAGCAACGTTGTTGTTAGTGGCTCACCGCTATTACTCTCTTTCTTATCTATCCTAATTCTTTGAGCGCGCCTAAGAATCTCTCACGCTTTGCCGCTCTCTCTACTGCACTTCTTTGAGCGTGCCTAAGCATCTCTCACGCTTTGCCGCTCTCTCTGTGTACTGTTGTTGCTTGATCGATTTTGCTCTCTCTGCTCTCTGCCTTTTGCGCGCGCCAATTTCTTTTTCTTGCGCACATACCTCTTTTCCTTGTTAGGCCATGGATTTAAAAAAAATTCATGGACTACTGTGTTTGTCGGAACGCAAATGTGCGTAACAGGCAGAAGGAGGCATCTCCGACCCCATAAACTGTATATATTCTGAATCAGTATCAACAGCCGAGTCGATTGAGCCATGTCTGTCTGTCCGTCTGTCTTTTTGTCCGTCTGTCTGTCTGTATGAACACCTGGATCTCAGAAACTATAAGAGCTAGAGTCTTTAAATTTTATCACAACATCCGTGTATGTTGCAGTGATTCAAAGTTTTTTTTTTTGAAATTCGGCCACGCCCCTTCCGGCCTCTGTAAATCAGTAATAACAATTTAATATACACAGTATATACCCAACAATCAAAGTTGTACATCTCACATGACAAATACATTGCCACGGGCGTTTTCTGAAAATTTCATTTAAATCGGACTTAAAATAAGCAAGATATGATCCGAATTAAACTCAATTTGAACGTATACTTATGCGTATATTAAGACCTAATTTACGCATCATACCGAAGTACGAATCGCCGGACATACAGCATCTTACAAAACTTTTTATTTGCATAGAATGGTAACAGAATTAGCTCAGAATGCAACTTTGCCGAACGATCAATAATTGAGGCAGTGGCTTATTGGTTAGAGTGGCGGACAGCGGTTCTGCGTGCGGGAGTTCGTATCCCATGCGCGGCCGGCTGGTACAACTTTTTTTTATTTTAATTACTTTTTTTTTGGTTGTTTTTTATTCTTATAAGCTTAAAGGAAAACTACAGTTATTTAATTAAATATCAATAAAAATAGTTTTCAAAAATTAAATCTCATGTTTTTTTTTTGCAATATTTAAGACAATCAATAAGTTACGAACGTTAGAGCGGGACGCCGATACATGCATGTCTGCATTTGCACATTTATGTTTCGGCGTCCCGCTCTAACACATTCGGCAAAGTTTATAAAAGTTTTCTACTTAATTAAATATGTTGCGTACCAAAAAATTTAAAAACTACTGTTATGTTGTTGTTTAAATTATTCAATAGAAAAGAAAGAAAAAAAGGAAAACTCGTCACACATTAAATTGTTCGCGGCAGGAATCGAACCCGAGCACTGTCAACATCTTTGGTCTTTGTATCCGGCACATGGGGCTCACAACATGAGAGGCAAAACGCTAGCCGATTTCAACTCCTCCTCCAATCTAATACTACTCAACGACGGCTCCCCAACACACCTTAGCACACATAATACCCTTACGCACATCGATCTCACATTTTGCTCTCCAGAACTAATGCTCAACAGTAGTTGGCAAGTTCTCGACGATCTCCACAATAATGACTGTTTAGATGTAGCGTGCAACCAAAATTGGGGATCGGTTGTAATGCTGTGTGAAGCTGTGCACGTTATTATATATGGCTCTAGCTCGTCGGCTTTGGGGGTGGAGGTCTTGTTCACACAACATAGGTCTACTAACAATAATAACAAAAATCAAGAAAGAACGTGCTGCGACAAAAGGAACTAGAAAATTACAAAACCGGAAGAGAAAACAGATATACATGATCAAACAGAAAATAGGATATAGGATAGGAACCTAGAATGGTATGCCGGCGAACTTAGGTGTTGAAGGAGTTCGCGTTTGCCCACCCAACCATGATCACCTCCATTGAACTTTTAGTTCAGGCGACCCCTTTTTCCCTACAACAGCGGGAGCGTTAGCATCGAGTTCAAAAGATTTAAATTTCTAAAACATTATAAATTTAATTAAATTCTTCAAAGGTAATGTTATAAATTAATGTGGTTAAACTAATCATTCCTATTTCTAACATTTAAAGAGAATTGAGTTGGTAATTAAATTATGCTCTTTGTTCACTTTTGTTATCTCATTCGTTTTCACAGTTTTAAAGGCGTTGCTTAAAACTGTAATTTATTATTAGCCAAAATTTTAAATTTGTATTGCCTACTTTCGGCTGTTTATCAAAAGGAGATGTGACTTGTTCTTGATATTTTATATTTTTTTAGTTGCTAGGACCATATTTCAAACGTAAATAAAAGAGGGATTTTACTTACAGTTTCCGTCGGCGAAAGATCGATCTCTTGCTCGGCACCTGTTTGCTTAAAATGTTTTAAAAAAAAATCAAAATATAGTACTTAGCAACAAAAATTTCCAGTTTAGACATTCTCGAAAAACACGCAGTAATTTTAAAGAGACTAATAACCTAAAGTGAACATAGTATATATTAAAAATTATGTGAATTATTTTAGATAATGCTAGAGATAAACAAAAACTTAATTTAACAGAACATTCCTATATTGGTTTCTATTACTATTTTATTAAATTTTTCCCTCAAAAGTATGTGGTAATATCGAAGTGGCCATCAGTCAAATTTTTATATTCCAACATTCTAAATGATCTGACTGTGGTTTATTTTTGGCATTGGCAGAAAATTGAATTTACTAGAGAATTTGTCTAACTATTTAAAGAAACATTTTGTTTTCCTTATAGGGCTATATTGACCGTGTGGTCGTTCAGCGCGAAATCGCAATTTTTGCTGTACGCTAACTTTACGGTTTGCTGCTGCCTTTTAGGGTGTGCGATAAATTGCTACTCCGTCTTAGCGGAGTGGCGAAGTCGGCTTTAGAAAGCGCTCCTTATTTAAATTTTGCTTTTTAAAAGGCTATGATTTGATGAAAGGTTAATTTCCGCCGAGCTCGTCGATCTGCCGGTTTGGTGGACGACGTCTAACCCGACCTGGGTAATATTCCTTGGTGACGGGCCCTTGGTCAAAGTCCAGCTTTCTGTCCGGTCCCAATTGGAGTAAATTTGCCAAATCTATCTAAATATTTCCATTTATATATTTTCCTCATTCTTTACTTTAATATTTACCCAAAGAAATATTGATATCTCCAGCGTTCTCCTCAGGATATTTCCAGAAAATTTTATTATGTTTCACACTACTTTAGCTTTTCCCGCTTTCAACTTTCTCCGGCGCCAACTCTTTCACTAATGCTGACTTGCAAATTCCTTAATCCCCAGCTCTGCTTCATTCTAGACCCTCGAAGATCTGGGTATTTTTTCTCCTAATAATATCTGGCCTATGGGTCCATTAGTGTAGCCAACTACTTCAAAGTTTTAATAATTTTTATAGCATACTTTCAAGGATCTCTTTAATTTTATTATTTTTCCTTCTCTCTTTTGTGGCATACTTTTGGGCTTCATTTTATATTTTATTTGAGTC
>JAECXB010000352.1:0-68807 GCA_018151435.1 Zaprionus africanus | reverse complement strand
GAATGAAAACCAGTCGAGTTAATCGAAAATTAGACATCTAGTGAAAATTTTGTCTTCGGATTCGGAAATAGAAGGTCAAAATACATATTGAAGCATATATCGCATGCCCAGATCAGGATTCTATATTTTTTGGGGGATATTTTAAGGTTTTTAGTTTTTTGAGGTTATGTCAAAATCCAGACGTGATGGATACGCCGGTTTCGGAATAAGCGACCCAAAATACATATAACTGCATATGCCGCATACCCAGATCAAAAGTTTGTAATAACGTGTAAATAATACAATAATAAAGGGAATTGCCGCTGGAATTTGCTACCGATTATCATATATAATCAGTACCCAGGGAACACCACGGGGAGGCCACTACAAATATAATGGGGTCATTTGTTTTCAAAAAGTTAAATTTTGGTGACCTTCGAGTCGACTTGAGTTGTTCAACTCCAATGTTCCCCAAAAATTAATTCTGCAATACGTGCAGTCATGAATAGATTCGGTCTATCTATGTAAACTTTTTGGCCTTATTTATTTATTTTTTTATTTTATTAATTTAAAGTCAACTAAATGCAGTCGACTGAATTGACAAAAGAATAATTTAAAAATTTATGAAAAATTGAAGCATAAAGTATTTATATATAGGTTTTAAAAATAATTTTAGGATACTTTCATTTAAGATTATTTTAATTTTATTTGGCCATGGATTTTCAAAAATTCATGGACTACTGTGTTTGTCGGATCGCAAATGTGCGTAACAGGCAGAAGGAGGCATCTCCGACCCCATAAACTATATATGGTACATATATTCTGAATCAGTATCAACAGCCGAGTCGATTGAGCCATGTCTGTCTGTCCGTCTGTATGAACGCCTGGATCTCAGCAACTATAAGAGCTAGAACCATAACAACATACGTGTATATCCAGGTGTCTCAAAGTTTTCTTGAAATTTGGCCACGCCCCTTCCCGCCTCTGTAAATCAGTTATAACAATTTAATATACACAATATACACCCAACAACCAAAGTTGTACATCTTACATGACAAATGCTTTGCCACGGGTGTTTTTTGAAAATTTCATTTCAATCGGACTATAAATAAGTGAGATACAGAAACTCAATTTGAACGTATACATATGCGCATATAAAGACCTTATTTCCGCATCATACCGATGTTCGAATCGTCGGACACACAGCATTTACCAAAACTTTTTATTTGCATAGAATGGTGACAGAATTAGCTCAGATTGCAACTTTGCCGGTCGATCAAAAAGTGAGGTGGTGGCTTAGTACTACTAAGTTAGTAGTTAGCGTGGCGGACAGCGGTCTCGCGTGCGCGAGTTCGAATCCTATGCGCGGCCGGTTGGGTGCAACTTTTTATTTTAATAACTATTTTTTTGATAATTTTTTTATTCTTATAAGCTTAAAGGAAAACTACAGTTATTTAATTAAATATCAATAAAAATAGTTTTCAAAAATAAAATCTCATGTTATTTGCAATACTTAAGACTATAAATAAGTTAAGTATGTTAGAGAGGGACGCCGATACATGCATGTCTGCATTTGCACATTTATGCTTCGGCGTCCTGCTCTAACACACATCAATTGCTGTATTCGCCGTACTTACGCAACTGTCAGATTTGTGTAACATTCGGCAAGGTTTATAAAAATGTTCTACTTAATTGAATATGTTGCGTACCAAAAAATTTAAAAACTATTAATATGTTGCTGTTTAAATTACTTAAAAGAAAAGAAAGAAAACAAGAGCAACAGTCGAGCGGTACGCGACAGTGGGATACCCTTCGACCTTTTTGAAACGTAAGGAGTCAATAATTATACAATACTTCTACTTAATAGAAATATCGTAACGTTAGCCTTTAAATGCGTCTGTGTATATATACGTGGATATGTGTGCATCATTTCATTGGTCAAGCAAATGTATGTACATATGGGTGTGTGTTCGTTTGAATCCAAAAAAATGTGTGTACATAGAAAAGAAGAGAAGAATAACAGATGGCCCTACGCGCTCGCATTCTCTTTCCATTTCTTTCCTACATGAGCATTGCAATGACGTCACAGATTGCTGGTCTGTATACAAAATCAAAGCGAACAAGGTTTTTGTTTAATAACTTCTGTGTTTGTTGTCCGATTGGAATTTTGACGTTATGCTGGTATTATAATTAGCTAAGTATAGTCTTACTCAGAATGTTGTATCTTTTATATGTCGCTCGAAAATCAGCTTAAAAGATGAAATTATTGATTTGCGTGGGCGGGGGGCGTGGCACCCAACATTTTAAATAAACTTCACCTGTCCCGGATCAACAGAAACATTCATGCAAAATTTGGTGTCTCTAGATTTTATCATAGCTGAGATCTGTGTGTTCATCTGGACATCCACACATCCGGACAGACAGACAGACATGGCATAATCGACTAGGCTAGTGATCCTGAGCAAGAATATATATACTTTGTGGGGTCTCCCACGCCTCCTTCTGCCTGTTACATACAATTGCACAAAGTTAGTATACCCTTTTTTGACCATTTTCAATGGTTGAAGGGTATAAAAATAAATTTGATGATCGGATGAACCGTTTTTGTTCTATTGGATTAAAAAAAAAAAATTTACGTGGCGGACCCTGTATATATAATATAGCTTCATTTAACATTTATTTAAACAATCACAATTCTGAGCCCGCAACATTAACTAAATCCCACTATGGTCTCATAAGTGCGCGCCTTGGCTCTTCCTTCTGAAATATATGACATCGCCCAATCAATATGAGTATTTAAATTGGAAAGACGTATATTCTAAGCTTCCTTAAAAGTTAAAAATCCTTCTTCTACACCCTTTGAGAGATCGCAAGCACATGTTAAAGTCTCCAAAAACTATGAAATGTCTAAAAATGGAAACCTCAAAAATAAGTTCTCAAACTCTGCTTCGAACTTTGGCAATGGATATGCTGGAGTCTTATAGATTATAAGGAAGCCTGTACATTTAAATTTCAATACGACATACTCAAAAACTGCCGAACTTAAATTATTGGGATCACTATATAATCGACCAAATACTCACATTCTCAAAATTCTCGTTTTTTATGAATATAAGAATGCCTTTTTTTTGGTCGAGTTCTGAATTTAAGGGCACAAAACCCACAACAATCAAAAGGCCTGCAGCATTTGTAGCTCCACTGCAAGCAACTTACAAAGCCTCACGACTCATTCGAGAAGTTGGGCCATCTACATGTGACCCGTGTGATTTGTCAATAAATTATCAACATCTAAAATATTATTTGGCTCAAGTGCTCGTCTTTTTCCCTGATGACGAAATTTGCTCTTTTTTCGGCATTTTTCATCACTTTCTCAAGTGTAGCTTTAGGTATCGCCGCTATTACACGTTCGATGTTCGCTTTGAGTTAAGTTAAAGTCCTTGGCTTGTCGGGTGTTGTCAGATCGGGCGAACCAGAAGTTACGCATTTGCTTTCTTCGCACAATTGGCATCAAAAAATCGGTTATCATGGCTCGATATCGGTCACCATTGACGGTAAGTGGCTTCGATTGATCGTCCAGGTGGAGTGTAGTTATCCATGGTTAATGACTACTTGAAATGAAGAATCAGATGTGGTATGACGTTTGTCGATTTGACAATCTATGTCAAAGTTATTAAGAGTTTACGTGGGTCGCATTTAAATGGCCCAACCTGTATAAGTTGCTCCTTGACTTTTGTGAATTGTTTTACCTTCTGCAGGTACAACTTGTTTGGTTACGATCAATGGAAACTTGCTGATTGGAATGGAATTGAAAACTTTTTATCGTTTTGAAAATTGGCGTCCAAGAACGCTCTATGGGATGCGGGCACTTGGCCCAAGCATTTAATTCTACACTATCATCAAAAAATTGTATCCAAAGAATTTGGGAAGAATTGGATGAATTGAAACCTATGTCCATAAGAATCCCTGAAACTCCATTAACTAAACCATCAGCTGTATCAATATTGACCGTAACCATGTATTTGGCAGTAGATTTTAAAATTAATGAAGTTGATAGATCTTGAGTTTGGAGGTCTTGCAAGTCTTGACTGCGGCCAGGTATCTATTTTTCACTTTACTGCTAAGATGTGAAGCTATAATAGAATCAAGAGCTGTTGAAATATATGGGGTAGTTGATATTGAGTTTAATTTTGCCGTATTAAAAATGTCGGTGTCCTCATTTCTATAAAACAAATGAACTGCATCATTTGGCAATTCGCTAGCTGGATAAACTCTGGAACGAAGTAAGGAAATGTCGTCAGACGACATGTGTCCAAATGTCATATTATTCAAAGCTACAGGAAAAGCCTGATCATCTCGTTTTCGCATAATCTCAGTAAGTTCACAAAACTTAAAAGAATCCCATAGAGAAAATCCGTATATACCAATATACGGATCATGCGAATCAGAAGTGGATTTGAAAATCCAACGATCTCCAACGGGACTAAGCTGTCTGAGGTCGCCGAAAACAGTAACAGAGATCCCTCCGAATGGTACCTCTCTGTTATATAAAATTTGTTTAAGCAGGCCATCTAAATATGAAAACATTTTTGCTCCGACCATTGATATTTCATCAATTATCAGAAGTTTAAGATCAATAAATCTTCAACGGAGGGTATTTAGTAAGTTAGGTCCCAAGTTTTTAAATGCGGTCCCAGATTGGTTTATAGGAAGAGAAAACATGGAATGAAGGGTGGAACCGCCAATTCCGAAAGCTGCCTTCCCTGTGGGAGCACACAAAAGAATTTTGGCAGTTGATGGATCGCATCCAGGCCTGCAGTTATACAACTGGGACAGGGACTGAAAAATGGCTGAAATAATCCGACTTTTGCCGACTCCGGCACCGCCACCCACAAAGTCATAAAACACATTGTTTTGCTGGGAAATATGCAAAACATGTGTAAAATAGGTTTTTTGCTTAAGATTAAGTGACTGAACAATTTTGGACAAATTTTCAGCGGGTATTAGTGGCGGAAGTATAACAATACAAATAGTATCTTCTGATTTTTGATTCTGATCACCATTGCCATTGACATTCAAAACATTAAGCTGAGAACTTATCTCAGCTAAACCTAATACCCTTAACTCATCATCTTCCTGACCTGGTTCAGCTGTTCTATCCTCAATGTTGGTTTCCATTTCCATGGCCCTCCTAAGCGTGACTTCTAAATCTTCTAATCTACAATTCTTGAAATTAAGTTTTACTAAATTTTCATTTGCGCTATAAACTTCCTCGCAATTTTTGTCTATCAGTTCTAATTTTTCGTCCTCCAAGGCAAATACAACATTAAAAGTTCCCTTTAATAGTTAGCCCTATCTTTATTAATATTAAAACTCCTAAATCGAATGATTTTTGGCTTTGTTCGTTCCCTAACAATTCCACTGCCATCAAGAAAGGGAAGGGGTGCACCATCTATGACTTCATTGACATCAACATCTTCATTGTTCAGAATACTGACGAGTTGCTCTGGTCGACTTCGCAAATGTATAATTAGCTGCAAAATCCGCTAAGCATATTCCGTTAAGGCTATTGGGACGTTGAACGTAATGTTTAATCATGTAACGGTTGGCAATTGGTTGCCGTTCCCTATAGGCTGTTGGAATTCATGGACTTGACCGCACTTTTCAATTTCCGGCTCCTGCTCGTCGGCTAAGGGGTGGTGATCCTTAAAATGGCCCTGTCCAAGGCCTACAATATAATTTAAATAATAAAACGTGCTGACGATGAGGATCTAAGACGTCGGAGAGATATATGTGCAACCCTTCACTTTGTATAGATAATATTGGCAAACTGGAGTATAAGGTTGGCACACAGATGTTACGTGGCCAGTTTAGCCCGCCCTGCCTTTGGTCGCCCCAGTCCTAAGGGTGCATCTTGGATGGCGACCCCTTACAGAGATCACATTAGTTCGGGTTCAATCGTTATAATTAATTTATTCCATTATTAAATAATACTCCTAACATTTAAACAATTTAAAATTATAACCTGACATGACACTCAGATATTAAACGCAATTTTATAAATAAATAATTTAAAAATAATGTCTAGCAGTTAAAATATTAATAAAAATATAAATAACAAGAACAACAGTCGAGCGGCACGCGACAGTGGGATACCCTTCGACCTTCTTGAAACGTAAAGAGTCAATAATTGTACAATACTTCTACTTAATAGAAATATCGTAACGTAAGCTTTTATATGCGTCTGTTCATGAATACGTGCATATGCGGGTATCATTTCATTGGTTTGAATGCAAAAAATGCGTGTGCATGGAAAATAAGAGAAGAACAACAGATGGCGCTACGCGCTCGCATTCTCTTTTCTTTTCTTTCCTACATGAGCATTGCAATGACGTCACAGCTTGCTGGTCTGTATACAAAATCAAAGCGAACGAGGTTTTTGTTTAATAACTTCTGTGTTTGTTGTTCGATCGGATTGGAATTTTGACGTTATGTTGGTATTATAATTAGCTAAGTATAGTCTTACTCAGAATGTTGTATCTTTTATATGTCGCTCGAAAATCAGCTTAAAAGATGAAATTATTGATTTGCGTGGGCGGGGGGCGTGGCGCCCCTATGCCTATGCGCTTGCATATACGTACATAGCTACATAAAGTTGTATGTTTATTTATGTCTCCTCTTTCGTTCTCTAAATTTTCTTATATGTCTTCTGAGTGCTTTGTGTGTATTTTTTTTTCTCGCGATGCAGACTCAACTCACTCAACTCAAATCGTTGACCTATATTTCGTGCCCTAATTAAACAGCTGACAATTTGCCACAGAACAAATATAAACCTGAGGGACAATTAGTAGCGAATTTTTTTAAGAAATTATTTAAACAGTGCCAAAATTTGTGTTGAAAAATACGAAAAATTTTAATTAAATTATATACGGGGTTTTTTTTTTTTTTTTAAATGGAAAAAAATGACTTACAAAAAATGTTTATATGTGGTGCCGTTTGCGTAAATTGTTATTAAATTTCGCAAAAAAAAGATGTTTCTCCCTTTTGCTCGATTTTCTAATCTGAAGTGTTGGACGCAGTGATTTTGGCGGGAGTTAAAGTGCAATAGTTAAAATTCTTCTTTGTTGGTGCTGGTAGTTAAAAATGTGTCAGTCACGGGTTTCCCTAGCCGTCGTGATGGCTGCTGGGAGCAGGGGTGACGATGCCAAATTTCCTGCTGCCGAAATAATGCACGCAGTTGCGGCCAATAGACACCTCTCGACCAGTATAATCGCAGTATAATCGCCTGCCCTTTGTCTCCTGGCAGTCCAAGTGGCGTGACCCTTGGACTCCTGGGTCCAGTTCTGCAACCATGATTTTATCAGAATTTTAATATCTCAAATTTGTTCTTTTATTCCAGATCTTATCCGGAGGACTCACCAGCAATGGATACAGGTAAGTATTTAATTTGGGGTTTTTTTTTTTTGTCTTTGAAATCACTAGAACTGGACACTAAAGTTTTTTTTCCACTTCCAGATTTACTGGCACTCACAATGGCTGACTCGGAACGAATGACTTGGGAAAGAATGCCAGAGTACCGCTTGGAACCCCGATAACTATGACCTGCCATATTAACCTCGCTCTCTTCGTGCCTCAAGATCTTTGGCAACATTTCGGATAAGTAGAGATACAGACTTTAATCATAGATGGCGATTTATTAATATTTTCTTATTTCGTTACAGTTTGAACTGGACGTTACAATCAATCCGACTACAAATATGTCCGTTGAATACGAGTTGCTGTCTTGGTATGAGCATTTTGACCCTCGGATGCCTAAACAGCAATTGGGGGCTTCCCGAGCATAAATCTCAGTGGGAGAAATAAATTTGTTACCAATGTATTGCAACTTTTGCCTGACTGTGAAATTTCTATTGTGGTTCATTTGTACAAATGACATTAAAACTTCTCTTCAGCAAAATGTGTGGCTTTTTAAGCCACATCTAAGAGCATATATATATTCTTCGTAAGTGAGGTTGACTTGGGTATGAGACAACCAGTCGAACGCTACAGTCAGGAGCTGACTGTAGAAGGCCATGGATTATTATTCTTATTATTTAATTCGAACGACAAAAGAAGAACACATAAACAATGCAACAGCGAATAGACAAGAAGCATATGCATTAGATAGAGCGAGAGGGCAATAAGTTGATGTGAAGCAGTACAGTAGCTTAGTGGAGTGTGTGCCGGATTCGAAGTCCAATGATGTTTTGACAGTGTTCGGGTTCGATTGCTGCCGCGATCAATGTGTGACATGTTTTTCTTCTTTCTTTTCTATTTAATAATTTAAAAGCTTAACAAACAAAAAATTTTTAATTTTTTGGTACGCAACATATTAATTAGAAAACTTTTATAAACTTTGCCGAATGTTGCACAAATCTAACAGTTGCGTTCCTACGCCGAATACGGCAATTGTTGTGTGTTAGAGCGGGACGCCGAAACATAAATGTGCAAATGCAGACATGCATGTATCGGCATCTCGCTCTAACATTCGTAACTTATTGATTGTCTTAAATATTGCATAAAAATATTTAACCCAATTTTTGAAAACTATTTTTATTGGTATTTAATCAAATAACTGTAATTTTCCTTTTAATTTATAAGAACAAAAAAAACAAAAAATAAGTAAATTAAATAAACAGTCACACCAGCCGCGCGCGTAGGACTTGAACTCTCGAACTCACACACAAATTCTCTTAGGAATGTCGTCCGCCACTCTAACAACTAAGCCACTGCCTCATTTGTTGTCCGATAGCCAAAGTTGCATTCTGAGCTAATTCCATTGTTACCATTCTATGCAAATAAAAAGTTTTGTAAAATGTTGTGTGTCCGACGCTAGATTCGAACTTCGGTATGATGCGTAAATTAGGTCTTAATACGAGGGTCGTTTGATAAGTCCGTGACTTTTTGTATTTGCCGCGCACCTGCTCTAAATACAACACTGCTCCTGTCAGCAGTTATCGATTAACAGCTGACTGTAAAATTTTGAGAAAGCTGCGTTTTTTGGTTTGCGTTTTATAGGCATTGAAAGCAGACGATCTCGATCTCCATTTTCGTTAAAATTCACGAGATCGTCTGCTTTCAATGCCTATAAAACGCAAACCAAAAACGCAGCTTTCTCAAAATTTTACAGTCAGCTGTTAATCGATAACTGCTGACAGGAGCAGTGTTGTATTTAGAGCAGGTGCGCGGCAAATACAAAAAGTCACGGACTTATCAAACGACCCTCTATTTGGTATTTTGAGGGCCTTGAGAAAACCTGCTTTCAATGCCTATAAAACGCAAACCAAAAAACGCAGCTTTCTCAAAATTTTACAGTCAGCTGTTAATCGATAACTGCTGACAGGAGCAGTGTTGTATTTAGAGCAGGTGCGCGGCAAATACAAAAAGTCACGGACTTATCAAACGACCCTCGTATAAGCATAAGTATACGTTCAAATTGAGTTTAATTCGGATCATATCTCACTTATTTTTAGTCCGATTTAAATGAAATTTTCAGAAAACACCCGTGGAAAGGTATTTGTCATGTGAGATGCACAACTTTGGTTGTTGGGTGTATATTGTGAATTTAAAATAGTTTTTACTGATTTTCAGAGGCGGGAAGGGGCATGGCCGAATTTCAAAAAAACTTTGAAACACTGCAACATACACGGATGTTGTCACAAAATTTGAAGACTCTAGCTCTTATAGTTTCTGAGATCCAGGTGTTCATACAGACAGACAGACGGACAGACAGACAGACAGACGGACAGACAGACATGGCTCAATCGACTCGGCTGTTGATACTTATTCAGAATATATATAGTTTATGGGGTCGGAGATGCCTCCTTCTGCCTGTTACGCACATTTGCGTTCCGACAAACACAGTAGACCATGAATTTTTTTAAAATCCATGGCCTAAAAATTGCCAAAAATTCTTAAGTGACTGATAGTTTCAGAATCGAATGTGAAGTATAATACACTCTGTATATTTTTTAAATTTTCTCGATGAAGGGAATAATTATCAGTCTCTTCGGGAAGAGGCTTAAGAATTTCTGTTCGGGGCATTGGAAAAAATGGAATACCAAAGCGACAATAAGAGTTTCCTTCCAATTCACGTTGGCATGTGCGCCCGTGTTTGTGCTTTTCTATGAGGGGAGCGAGTTCTTCATTAGTTACATCTGTGGTAACGAACTGATCGAAAAATTTGATAACTGGAAGAATTGAAGATTTATTCTCAAAGTCCACTTTTGGGGCGTCTTTCAGCCAAAACATTCCGTGGATATGAGGTGAACCTCTTTGTTGAAACTCGACTCTTCAATAGTATAACACAACGTTGTGTCTACCGAAAACACCTCCTTCTTTTTTCATGAATTTAAACAACTGCCTCTAGCGATTGTCAAAATACCTAACACATGTGACCGGGTCGGTACGAATCAGTCGAACTTTTTCGTTTGAAGCCAACCCAAGTGCCTCCTCTTCCGTAACTTCTTCCTTGTCGACAACTCTTTTGAGTATGAAAAGGAGCTCCGCCCACCTACTTTCAGCAGCTGACAAAGTTATGAAGAAGGTTGGCAGACCGAATTGACGGATCATTGCCATGGCCTTCTTTTTTTCTGCTTCCCAATGAGCGGGAGACGTTCTAATACCCTTCGTGGCCCTATAAGCGTCATCATGACGAATCAAACTATCAAAACTATAACCTCTCCTATCAAAATTCCTAAGTTCAGATCTAACTACGGTTGTAAAAGTCTGACAAGTCTCACGTTTATTATTATTGGACGTTGAATACAATGACTGTATTAACAAGTGGTCCAACGACACCAAGCCGATGCTTGTTGCGCGCGGAACCCAAACGAAGTCCACCTCCCGCCTAACCGACCGAGAGGCACCGTCGCATAACGGACGACACGGAAACGCGGTAGAAACGCGAATAGAAACGCGAGGAGAAATTCTAAAAAAGAAGAGGCGATAGAACGCGGCATGAAAATAGGAATAGAATATCGAGGAAGATTAATACTAATTACTAATTACGTGCTAGATAGGAAAGAATTAAGACTTTTATAGCAGCGATAGTGTTAGTGCTAGCTATGACGTGTTGGAGCTTATTGTAGTCCGAACATAATACCCTGAAAGGATTATGCAGTGCATAGTTCGATCTACAATAAGGAAGTGTTAGTGGAAGGAAATAGCGAGAACTTCTGCAAGGAACAGAGAAGTGTAGCTGCCTTACCAAGGCCTCACTATCAATGTCACCTTGCATAAGGTTGTTAATAAATACGACCCCTAGCATGGTTCTGCGGTTAGTTAGGGAAGGCAGATTTAGTAACAGAAGTTCACTATTATAGGAAGGCAGTCTCAAATTTTCATGCCAGTCATGGCCGCGTAAGGCAAAAAGTCAGAAATTCCTCTGTACAGATTCGATGCGTTCCTTATGAATAGTGTACTGGGGACACCATACGCATGAACCGTATTCGAGAATAGGACGAACAAGTGAAACGTAAAGGGTCTTTATAATATCAGGATCGTCGAACTCCTTAGACCATCTCTTGATAAAGCCTAGGACACCCATGGCTTTATTGACCATATTAGTTATATGACTTGAAAACTTTAGTTTTCGGTCCAAACGGACCCCCAGATCATCAACTAGGGTGATTCTTTCCAAGGCACAACCACAAAGAGTATAAGAAGCAAACTTCGGACTGGCTCGAGAGAATGTCATCAGCTTGCATTTAGAGCTGTTCAGGTTTAAGAAATTGGCACAACGCCAAGAATTGAAACTATTGAAATCGGTTTGTAAGTTTGAGGGACAGTGGTCGCCTTTAAATTAGTAGCAAAGCTTTACATCATCCGCATACATAAGAGTACGGGAGTTACGTATGACCAGGGGAAGGTCATTGATGAAAAGCGTAAAAAGTAGGGGACCAAGATGACTCCCTTGAGGAACATCAGATGTGGCATGAATTGGGTTTGAAAGGGTGGTTTTAAAGAGGACTCTTTGAATTCTGTCAGTCAGATAGCTTACAATCCAACTAAGTAGTTTTGGTGAAAAACCTAGAAGGTCAAGCTTATGTACCAAAAGGGAATGATTTACATCAGTCTGAAGATTTTCCTGAATTCCTTTTACCACGAAGGATGTCAGCTCAAGCAAATTTGTCGTAGTAGAACGACTTTTAATGAATCCGTGTTGAAAAGGTGAGATAACGGATCTACAGAAATGTTGCAAGTGAGGAGTTATAACATTCTCGTAAAGTTTGGGTATAGCCGACAATTTAGAGATACCTCTATAATTGCTTGCATCAGACTTGCTGCCCTTTTTAAGAAAGGGAATAATGAAAGATTCCTTCCAAATGGAAGGAAAGACTGAAGTTTCTAAAGACAGCGAAAATAGTTTGAGCAATGGCTTACTTAGAGACATAGCACAGAATCGAAGTATACAAGCAGGAACACCGTCAGGGCCTGGTGAGAAGACTGGCTTTACTAAAGAAAGATCCTTTACCAATGAGCTTTCGTTTAAAAAGGGAGAGAAGATACCGTTTGAACTTGGAAAGTTATGTGGATAAAAGTGAGTTCTCTGTGTAGAGGGAGAATAAGTCGTTTGAAAAAACTTTGCAAACATATCGGCCATGGCTTGGTCGGTATCTGCACTAGAATTTTCAAACGTTAATTTAGTTGGAAATGCGTTAGACTTACGCTACATGTTAACGAAACTATAAAACTGTTTGGAGTTCTGAATAAACTGAGCCTTACAACGAGTTAAATAGTTCTTATAACATTTCGCGTTCAAGACAGTAAAATCTGACCGCGCGCTTAAGTAGCACGAAAAGGCTGAAGATGAGCTATTATTTTTATATTTTTTGAATAAGCTTGACTTTAAATTTTTTAACCGTGACAACTCTCTTGTAAACCATGGCGGCTTACTCGAAGAAGTTGGATAAAAGCACGGAACACAAATTTCTAAAAAGTAGTTAATTGTGTTATAGAAAATATTGATCGCTACTAAAATATCAGTAGACGAATACAATTCTGACCAATCAAATTGGGAAATCATCCCATTTAATAAGTTAAAATCTGCTTTTCTAAAGCAGCGTACACGATTACACAGTTTTTCACTTTTATACATTTTTTTTTTTTCAGTTTGTAGCTTTTATTTGTTGAATCTTTTCAATACCGAAAACTAACAACAAGTTATCAAATCTTACGTGTAAATACTAATTATCAGTACATTTCTTGAACTGTATTATAAAAGCGGCCCTAAACAAAAAATTACTGCTGGGTTGGCAAGTCGTTTCGACGTAGGCGTGATCGGCTGCTTAGCCTAGTTAGCCTCCTCGCAAGCTGGTTAGGATGCGTTGATAGCTTGTTAAGGTACTTTTCCTTATTTTCCGCAATTTCGTCTTTTACAGGTGGCACGTTTAGATCTTTGTGAATGTTGGCGTTTCGAACATACCACGGTGCCCCGGTGATAGTTCTCAATATCTTCGTCTGGGCTCTCTGAATGATATCGATGTTGCTGTTGCTGGCATTTCCCCATAGCTGGCAGCCGTAAGTCCAGATTGGTTTTAGCGCTGAGTTGTAGAGTAGCACCTTGAAGTCCAAGCTAAGTGGTGAGCGGGAGTTGATAAGCCAATGAAGGCTGTTGGCCTTCAGTTTTAAGTGAGTTCTCTTGGCTTCGATGTGTCGGCGCCAAGTTAGTCTTCTATCGAGATGTACTCCCAGGTACGTCACTTCGTTTGCTGTTGGAAGTGCGACGTTGTTCAGCGTGAGCGGTGGACAATCTTGCCTGTTGAGGGTGAAAGTTACTTGCTTGCATTTTTGTTCGTTTACCTTTATACGCCAGTCGGATAACCACTTTTCCACGTCGACCAGGTAGATGGCTAGCTGAGATGATGCTTTGATTGGGCATCTGGAGCGGCTGAGAATAGCTGTGTCATCCGCAAATGTTGAAACTGTCAGGTTGCTACTTGTAGGGATGTCTGCTGTGAATAGGACGTATAGTGTTGGGCCTAGTACGCTGCCTTGTGGGACACCGGCTTCAATACTGTGTTCGTCGGATATCGCAGTGTTACACCTCACTACAAACTTCCTGTTGTAGAGGTACGACTCTAGCAGTTTGTGGGTGTTGTTTGGGAGTGTTGTTTTGATTTTATACATCAGACCGTCCAGCCAAACTCTGTCAAATGCCTGCGAAACATCAAGAAATATCGCAGAGCAGTATTCCCGTTTTTCAAATGCGTTTCGTATTTCTGATGTTATGCGGTTAACTTGCTCAATAGTTCCGTGTTTTTCACGAAAGCCAAATTGGTGAGCTGGTATTGTGTTGTGCGTGTTCAGGAACGGAGTAATAGTCAGAGACAGTAGGCATTTTTCAAAAAGTTTAGATAAGCAGGATAGAAGGCTTATGGGTCTGTACGACGATGGAACAGTGTGATCTTTTCCCGGCTTAGGTATCATTATTATTATTGACTTTTTCCATCTTCCTGGAAAGTAGCCAAGTTTGTTGATGGCATTGAAGAGCTGGGTAATGCTGCATACGGCACAGTAAGGCAGCTCAATAATCATCTTAGGGGTAATTAGGTCGCACCCTGCAGATTTTTTTGGGTTCAGATGTTCTTTGATGATTTTTGAGATGTCGTTTGAGCGAAACACAACTGGAGCGTGATAAAGCTGGGAGTCGTCTGTTGCGGGCGGAATTTCGAACGTGTTTGTTGCAGGATTCGGTTGGAAGACTTTTTGAAGATGAGTAGCAAATGTACTGGCTCTATTTTTGTCGCTACGGGCCCAGCCACCTGTGTGGTTTCTAATTGGGACCACTGGTACTGTGGGTGAGCCAAGAGTTGGGTGAGCTTTCCACAGTGAGTTTTTTGTACTGGATGTTGATAATTTTTCAATATAAGTACGTTGGGCAAGCTCTTCTTCTTGCTTTAAAGCTTTTGTGAGTTTGCGTGTGGCGTCTTTTAACTTTTGTTTCGCCGACGGTGATCTGGAGGACTGCCATTCTCGCCGTAGGCGCCGTTTTTCGAGAACAAGTTGTTCGATTTGCCGGTTGGTTTTTTTGTGATTTGTAATTTTGCTTACTGTTTGCGGCGTTGAGCAGCGAGCTGCAGCAACGATGATTGACTCCAATGAGTTAACAAAACTATCAATGTCAGCTTCGGCTTCAAGAGGTGGGCTAAGCTCAATATGTGAGCTTATGTATTTTTTGTAGATGAGCCAGTTGGTTTTATCTGAAGTCAACTTGTAAGAGTGGTTTGCTGGTTCTGGGTGTCGGAGCAGATTTATTAGGAGGGGCGAGTGGTCAGATGATAAGTCTGAGAGGCACTCGGCGCTTATCAGATTACGGGGAATGTTTTTGGTGACTGCGAAATCAATTAGATCAGGTAGTTTTTTGGGGTCAGATGGCCAGTATGTAGGTGTGCCAGGAGAAACGTGGTCGAGCTTGTTGTTTGCTTTTATAATGGCGTTGTAGAGCTGTTTTCCTTTTGGATTCACGAGTCGAGACCCCCAGTGTGTGTGCTTGGCATTGTAGTCCCCGGCTGCTATAAAATGTTCTCCAAGTGAGTTGAAGAATTCCATAAATTGGTCTTCAGATAGAGTGAAACGAGGTGGGCAGTAAACAGCGGCTAAGGTAAGCTGGTTACCATTGTCCAAATGAATTTTTATTGATGTTGCTTGCAGATAGTTTTTGCCAGTCTCAATATGACAGTGGTGCTTAAGACGGCTTCTTATCAAAATCCCGGTCCCGCCGTGGGCCTTTCCATCTGGGTGATTGGTTCCGTAGAAAATATATCCTTTTATGTTGAAGTTATATTTGTTTGTGAGGTGTGTTTCCGAAAGTAGCATTACGTCGATGTGCTTTTCGAGAAGGAATTGAGCTAGCTCAAGTTTGTGCTGTGAAACGCCGTTGGCGTTCCACGTAGAGATTCTTAGCGAGGCCAAGAAGATGATTATTTTGAATGTTGTGATACAAGCAATTGTATCAACATGTTTTGATTACGCATTAGATCTTGCATGGTTGTCCGCATAAACGCCATAAACTCCGCCATGCTCTGCTGCAGGGTTAGTATCATTTCTTCGAAATTGTTTTGTTGTTGTTCCGTTGGCTTTTTGTCTTGTACCGGATTGAAGTCCACATATTTGGATTGTGAACATGGCGCATTGGAGGCTGGGGGCTCTAGACCTGATCTTAGAGCGCTTGCATATGACGCGTTTTTGGTAACGAATCCTGTACCAAGTGAGGATCTGGCTGCGGTAGAGAAGAAAACTTCTGGGTTGTGTTTGGAGGGTATTTTTGTGATCGGTGCGTTTTGCGAGCGTACAGTGGCTACGCGCTGGTTAATGCGGCTTTTGAGATCTTTGTATACTGGGCAGCCTCTGTAGTTGGCTGTGTGATTGCCTCCACAGTTGCCGCACCTTTTTCCGCTTGAGTCTTTTTTGGGTACACTGCAGTTGGCTTTGTCATGGAGCTCGCCACAGACTACGCACACTGGGCGCAGCTTACAGTAAGACTTTGTGTGGCCGTATTCTTGGCAGTTCATACATTGTACCAGATTGTTGCGTTTGTGGGGCTCTTCTACGGTGATTCTACGATGTAGTAAGAATTGCAGTTTGTAGATTGGATGCACATCGTTTCTTTTTGGCATCTTTGCTTCTGGTGCAAGTTCCACCTTGAAGAGTGGTTGCGGCTGTCTATTTTTGTTTAAGATGTTGAAGACTGATTTTGCGGTAAATCCTTTATCCTGTAGCGCCAGCTTTATTTCGTCTGGTGTTACATCAGGCTCTATGCCCTTTAGTACGACTTGCAGACCCTTGCTGCTTTTTAGCTGGTATGTGTAGTAGCTTTTTTCCCCTTCATCTAAGTACTTGGTTAAGGCTCTGAAGTGTTGTTCAGACTTGGTTTGGACTTTAGTTTCGTGGATGTTGCCCTTAACTAAGGGAATTATGTGGAAATTTGCGTCACCTATGAGCTTTATTACATTGTTTACAAAAGTACTAGAGCTTTTCTCACGTACAAAAATTGGTGGTGGCTTTGGTCTATTTTTGTCGCTTCCATCAGCTTCAACGGGCAGGTCTTCAATAGTGTCTGCCAAAATGTCAAATCTGTTGGCATTGTTCGGTACTTCGCCTAAAGTTGTGTTGGCGTTGGCGCGTGTGATTTTTGGTTTGTTTACATTTTTTTGGGGGCTTAGCTTACGTTTGATTTGGATGTAGCGATCCATTCCAGTCTGTATGGCCGGCTTTGCATTTTCGTTTTCGTTTGTTGCGGTTTGTTTTGCTGTCTGCGCAGCTTTCGTTGTGTTTGTATGTGTTGAGCGGGCAGTCGGCATCGGTGTTGTTTTAGTAATTGAGGTTGTCGCGACAATTGAAGAGTTTGTGCTTGCTGTTACAGCTAAGTTCTGTTCTCTTTGCTTGGTGTGAGCAGATTTTGTTGGTAAGGGAGACAAAGAGCAATATCGTTCTTTGACGTTCGCTGTAAGCAGGTGTTCGTTTAGAGGGTCGGGAGGTGCCGATCGCGGGCGGTCGGGTTGCGTCGACCCGATAGGTAGTAGCGACGGCGACGGGGAGCAAGAGCGTTCACTGTCGCGTGTTAAGAGAGAAAGATCAGATGTCAGGTTGGGGGTGATTGACCGCCCGGGGTTCGGTTCCGCAGAGACGACGGAAAAGTAAGCGTTGTTGCGTTGCGAAGAGAGCCGTCGCTCATCTTGCTGACGTTGTCGCTGCGCACGAGCTTCGTTTTCACTCATTGTTTGTGGTTAGTTTATTAATATTTGTAATTAGTTAATTGTTGATTAATAACTTATAGATTTGTCAGAAAAACTATATGTGCAGGCATTGCACTGAGCGTCTTTTCGCTTATGATTTTGTGTTTGGTTCACTTCACTGCTTCGATTTTTTGTTTAACTGGAGCACTAATTTGAGTTCTTATCTCTAATCTCTATTAAAAGCATGTGGGGTTCTATTTTTAGCTCTTTATAACTTTATCGAGCACGTGTGGGGCGCATGCAAGTAAGCGCAGCGACAGACAACCGACTGACTCAGAGATCTCAGATCTTTTATACATACATGCACCAAAATCAAAAGTAACTTCAAGAGTGGGATGGTAAGGATCTTCAGGAAGAGAAAGTGGTTGAGTCTTGTTTAGACTCACTCTAGATGGATCCGAGACAAAGCATAAGTCTAACGATCTGTTATTACTGTTTAAGACATGATTGACCTGTGACAATGACATGTCAAACAGACCATCAAAAAGGTCATGTTGCCGTGAGGGCAGAAGAGAGTTTGAATCAGCACTTGTTGTCCAATTACAATCGAGGATATTGAAGTCACCCAGGACTAAAAATTGATCCCTGTCTGATAACAGATTAAATATGGTCTGTATTGCAGACAAATGTTGCAAATAGACTGATAATTCCGACGACTGCGGAATATAAGAATTTTACACAGAGTAATTCAATGCCAAATTGAATCTCCGGTTCTAAAAGCTCCGAGTTGATGGTGGAATCAACTGCAATTAAAACTCAACCACCACGTCGGTCAGGTCGATCACACCTGTAGGTTGTGTACTAATTTGGAAAGACTTCGGAGTTAAGGATCTCCGGCTTTAACCAAGTCTCAGTAAACACAACAATTTGGGCAGAAAAAGAAAGACTGTTTAAGTATAAAGTTGAAAGTTTAGTACAGAGACCTCTAACATTTTGATATGAAAGAGTTAAGGAGCTTGTTGGTTTTTTTTTTATTTTGTTTTGTTTGGGCTGCTGCTAGAGGAGGCAAAGGAAGTTTAATCGGTGGGCGATTTTTCTTTTTCCTTGCTTCAAACTCTTTAACCATTACATGTTCCGGCCAAAATTTAGCCGAACATATAATGCCTAAGAGTTCGTTTGGGGCACTTATTTTGAAGGATGATATGTCCCTCTCATAAGAAAACTTAAATTTTTCCACTTTTATATCAACGGCCTAGATTTAAGCTTGAATGTAAGCTTTAACATCATTTGATGTGAGGTCAGGGGCAAGCCTAGAAACAAATATCTGTTTCTTTTGTGGAACACATATAATCTTTTTAGGCGCCTCAGGTATAATTCCAGAGCACAGGTTCTCTTCTGGTAAACCAGAACTTGAACACGCCTTAGGCAACACTATTTTCTGTGGCACGGGCAACGAAACCACAGCGGACATTACGGAACATTTGGGCGTCACTGGTTGCATACACTCAATGACATTTTCGGGAATCGAAATTGATTTAGCCGCTGATCTCGTTACCATCGGGGGATTGGTGAACGACATTATCGGCTGTGTCATTGGCGTACCTGGCTGGTCAATTATAGGGAGCTGGGTGGCGATAATAGGCTCCCCTATGCGGGTGGATTTTTTTCGCTTTGGGGATTCGTTCAATAACTTAAGGTTATTGAAAGATGAATCGAGCGCTGAGAACTGGTCGGATAGTGTGCGAAAGGAACAAATTTCGCCCTCCACTTCCCTACACATATCGCAGCAATAACGCAACCCAGTGCGCTTGGCTACGGCATCAGCCGTCGGGTCAGAAAAACCGGCACACTTCGCGTGTACTACGTTATCACATAGCCATCACGAAATGCTTGGCTGGGCAGGCCGTCACCTGCTTAAGGCAGGATTTCTTAAAACAAATCAATGCGTCCATTATTGGGGACACCTACTGTAACAAATCAAAACAGCCGCAAAGAAAACAAAACAAAAACAAGAAAAAGAGGTATGTGCGCAAGAAAAAGAAATTGGCGCGCGCAAAAGGCAGAGAGCAGAGAGAGCAAAAACGATCAAACAACAACAGTGTAGTAGAGAGAGCGGCAAACGTTGCTTACCGAAAAGAGTAAAGATGTAAACAGAGCACCAGAGGAGCAGAACCAATGCACAAAAAATATAAAATTAGCAAACAAAGATTAGTTTGACTAATTTGCAAGGCATGCACACGCGTCGTGAAAAGAAGATCGGTCTTAAAATAAAAGATCTATGAAACACCGGTTGATTATGAGATGATATTGATGATATGATGATGTGATGAATGAAGATACGCTATGATAAAGATCGATGTGATGATGATGATGATGATGATGATGATGATGATGATGATGATGATGATGATGATGATGATGATGATGATGATGATGATGATGATGATGATGATGATGATGATGATCTCACGTTTAACGCCAGCATAAATAGTTGGAAACGCTAAATACTCTGAATCCCAATCCAGAATCATATCGAGGGGTCTTTGGCCTTCGCCAGGAGCAATTATGATTCTTTGCATGGCAACATTCGCAACGTGATTATTATCGAGCAGAGTTTCTTGACCCCCAGATTGAGCTCCTCCATTTCAATATCGTCATTAGGATGAAGTGGTCTTTAAAATTCTTGAGCCATATTATTTACTAACTCTGCATCTGCATGAGAAGCTATAAATGAAACAGTATCGGAATCGAAATTGGACACCGCTCATTTAGAACTACATTGTGCTTTTTAGAAAGCTCACTGTCTACGAGGAATCTAATATTATCTGAAATTTGCATTACTTACTGCTACTGTATCTTCTTTTCTTATATCTAATTGTAAATTTGGTACTCCTGAATTTTGTATTGGCTCAGCTTCCCTAAACTGTGCATTGGCTCTACGATCTGTCTGAGCTGTAGCATTTCGCGCATTTTCAGCCTGAGAATAATGCAATTGCTCCCTATTTAATATATTTCTGCGCCTCTGATTAGCCGCTCTTTGAGCAGCAGACTTTCTTTGGCGAGGCATGAGAAAGAATGATAATTTTTAAAATTAATAAAAATAAATAATATAAATCAATAGATTTATAAAATAAGTAAATAAATATATAATATAAAATAACAACTTAATCTATTTTATCATATACTTATATTATACATATATTTTATATATTTATTAAATTATTTAATAAGAAACTTATAGTATAATCATATAATAATTATTATATCTTATCTGTTCAATGCCCACTGTGCGCGGTCAACGTCACACGCGCAGCAAATACGTCACGAAAAGCCGTAACCGTCATAACGCGCAGAGAACGTTTGTATTTGTTTGTTTGAGAAGCCTGAAAATACACGTATGTTTTCACAAAATTTCATGGCACTAGCTCTTATAGTTGCTGAGATCCAGGCGTTCATACAGACGGACAGACAGACATGACTCAATCGACTCGGCTGTTGATACTGTTTCAGAATATATGTACATATATAGTTTATGGGGTCGGAGATGCCTCCTTCTGCCTGTTACGCACATTTTCGTTTCGACAAACACAATAGACCATACATTTTTTAAATCCATGGCCTTAAAATCAAGAAGAAGAAAATGTAACGAATTTTGGCCCGCGCTAGATACGCATACATATAATAATTGCCCTCTCACTCACTCTTATGCTTTCGACACTTGTCTATTCGCTTGTGCATTGTCTATGTGTTCTTCTTCTTCTATTCGTTAATTCAATTTGAGCGTGTCGTTTGAACGGAGTATTAAGTTGATCGCCACGAAATTTGTAATAATCCAATTTAAGCGCAATTTTCATTGCGAATATTTAATACCCGATATTTAATAAGTCGCTAAGATTTGTGTTAACTTTTGTTTATAAACATTTATAAAAGTTGCAAAGAGTGATGTAAACAAAGAAGTAAATTTCAAACCAATTACCAAACACAAATGTTTGGCTAATTTAATAGAAAAGCACTCGCGAGTGAACAGATTCTGCAGCAAAAGAATAAGAGAAAACACTTAATGAAGTATTAATAAGCTTTTGTTACATAGAACACCGGTTGTTCAAAGAAATAAAGAAACTTCGGGTAGTAAAAGAAAAACGGGTCTGTTCACTTGAAGAGAAAGCTTATTATACGTATATTAACAAAATAAATTATAAAAAAAATATAATAAAATGTATTAACATTAATTAATATAATTTTATATAATACTTAGTATAAATGTAATGAAAAATAACAATAAATTAACTAACTATGATAAATTTTATATACAGGGTCCGCCATCTAACATTTTTTTGAACTAGTAGTTATTTTGAGTGTGGTAACACTGATGTTACATCTGATTTGACAGAAAGTTTGTTTTATCCTTCCGCTGAACGAAAATGGTTGTGTATACGATTGAGGAACGCCTTAAAATAGTGCATTTTTACTTTGAAAACCAGTCGAACGCTACAGTCAGGTGCGACTGAAGAAGGCCATGGATTATTATTGTACCGCGTATCATTTATTTTAATTGAATGAAAAGTTTGCTTTATTTGGAAAAATTTAAAAATATAAATTTTATATTTTTAGGCCATGGATTTTAAATAAATTCATGGACTACTGTGTTTGTCGGAACGCAAATGTGCGTAACAGGCAGAAGGAGGCATCTCCGACCCCGTAAACTATATATATTCTGAATCAGTATCAACAGCCGAGTCGATTGAGCCATGTCTGTCTGTCCGTCTGTCTGTCTGTCTGTCTGTCTGTCTGTCTGTCTGTCTGTCTGTCTGTCTGTCTGTCTGTCTGTATGAACACCTGGATCTCAGAAACTATAGGAGCTAGAGTCTTCAAATTTTGTGACAACATCCGTGTATGTTGCAGTGTTTCAAAGTTTTTTTGAAATTTGGCCACGCTCCTTCCCGCCTTTTTAAATCAGTAATAACAATTTAATATACACAATATATACCCAACAACCAGAGTTGTACATCTCACATAACAAATACATTGCCACGGGTGTTTTCTGAAAATTGCATTTAAATCGGACTAAAAATAAGTGAGATATGATCCGAATAAAACACAATTTGAACGTATACTTAAGACATAATTTACGCATCATACCGAAGTTCGAATCGTCGGACACACAGCAATTTAGAAAACTTTTTATTTGCATAGAATGGTAAGTATACGTTTAAATAAAGTTTGATTCCGATCATATCTCACTTATTTTTAGTCCGATTTAAATGAAATTTTCAGAAAACATTCGTGGCAATGTATTTGTCATGTGAGATGTACAACTTTTGTTGTTGGGTGTATATTGTGTATATTAAACTGTTATTACTGATTTACAGAGGCGGGAAGGGGCGTGGCCGAATTTCAAAAAAAAACTTTGAGACACCTGAATATACACGTATGTTGTCACAAAATTTTAAGACTCTAGCTCTTATAGTTTCTGAGATCCAGGTGTTCATACAGACAGACAGACGGACAGACAGATATGGCTCAATCGACTCGGCTGTTGATACTGATTCAGAATATATATAGTTTATGGGGTCGGAGATGCCTCCTTCTGCCTGTTACGCACATTTTCGTTTCGACAAACACAATAGACCATACATTTTTTTAAAATCCATGGCCTGAATATAAGAAAATTTGTATATTAAGTTATTAAAGTGTTCCGCAAAAATAAAACTTATCTCAAAACATAACTATTTATGATTAAAAACCTCCTAGCCAAAGGCTTTTGCAGTCAGTGCTAAAGCTTTTAAGTTAAGTTATAAATATAGTTTGTAACTCAGCTTTATATAAAAATAAATAACATTTACTAAAAATTCTTATAACTGCAGCCATGTACCATGTATGTTTAACGAAATTTGTTATATATGTCGAATTATCTTTGTCTCCCATTAGAGCGTAGCGTGTTTCGAACTGTTTACAGGCGGTCCCTCAAGCATACTGCCCTGCTCGTTTTCTAACAGCCTATACGAAACCTCGAACCACACTCGGCGGCAACGTCGCATCGCCGTGCAATTAAACAGGCGACACGGCGTTGTCGCCCCGCTCCAACGGTACTTGCCGAAAAACGACGGACACACCGTGCAATTAAACAGGCGACACGGCGTTGTCACACCGCTGCAACGGTACTTGCAGAAAAACGACGGACAACTCGTACAAAGACGCAAAACATAGTATGATGAAATAATTCGAGGTCATGCGTAATGTTCTATTACTACTATTACTATTACTCCGACATATACATACATACATATGTACATAGTTTCAATTACAGACCAAATCATAAGCTTCAACGCGCCAAACGATTGTTTCATACAAGCATATCAAAATTCACACGTGTTCGCCGGATTCGGCAGTTGAAAAAAGACAAGACCGCTATGCGAAGAATTGTGTGAGCAAAAGTAACGGCAATAGCGTTGATTCTCTCACTTTTCTTTCGTTCGTACACAACAGCAACTCCAAATCGAATTGTGCACACATACTTATGTACACGCGTGTAATGATGTGTGTTAGAGCGAAAGAGAATACACAGCGTATTTTACTCATTTGATGCAATACCGATTTAGTGGCCCAGACCCCGAAGTGTTTTACGGGTGAGTGATCGACTCTCTTCGTTTACACTCTGGAAGCGTACATCAACAACATCAAGCGGCATCAACTCAGTCGCACAACGACAGCGGAACAATAAGCATTAGAGGTGCCGAAACATCGATGCTAACATCGATGTATCGATGTTTTTTAAATTTTCCGAATCATCGATGGTTTTTTTCGACTATCGATGTTTTCAGGTTCATCACTATTCCAAGAACGAGAAGCAAGCTACAACGCTGAAGGTATGTAATTTACTAGAATTTGTTTAACTTTTTTAATCAATTCAACTTCAATTAATAGATTGCAGTCTTACATTCATTTAAACTATTTTGATTGGGGGAGAAAGCGACGCAAGCCGATGGAGAAATTTTTAAAACGTAAGTTATTTTTAAATGGCATCAGCAGGCACTTGCTTGTGCAAGTACATATGCACATAAAAAAGTAGGTTTTATATGTATGTAACATGAGACCGCCATTACTTATTCTATGTTTTCAATTTTATATGTTTCAGTTTCAACAAAGGAAAACAGCGAGAGTCCGCCTCCAAAGCGAAAACGAGAGGCGTCTAGTGTTTGGCAGCACTTTAAAAAAACGGCTGATAAAAGCAAGGCAATATGCTCACACTGTGGGAAAATTTTAAAAACGTCGGGAAACACAACAAATTTGTCAGACCACCTTAAAAGGATTCACCCAACTATAACAGCAGAGGAAACGATGAGCCAATCTACGGGGATGACTGAATACCTGAACAAAAATTCAGAGTACCCGTCAGATTCGGCACGGAAAGAAAAAATCGACCGAGTTATTATGAAAATGATTGCGCGAGACGTTGATCCTTTTAACGTTGTGGAAAGGGAGGGATTCCGTGAAGTCATAAAAACCTTGGATCCCAAGTATAAAATGCCAGGCAGGACCTATTTTCGAGATATTATGCTTTCGAAAATGTATAATGAAATAAAGACAAAACTAAAGAGCAAACTCGACGGGATCCAATACGTTGGGATCACAATGGATGGATGGACATCACGTGCAAATGAATCTTATATTACAGTGACTTGTCATTTTGTCGACACAGATTTTGAGCTGGTTTCAGCCAGTTTGTCAACGGCACCACTTTTAACCCCCACCAATCACTCGGCAGCTAATATAGCTGACACAGTCCGCCAAATTTTGATTGAGTGGGGGCTTCAACAAAAAGTGGTTACTATTGTCACCGACAATGACGCCACAATAAAAAAAGCATGCGAGTTATTGGAAATGAAGCATTTCCCGTGTTTTGCACACACAATTAATTTGTTGGTGCAAGATGTGCTGAAATTGGAAAAGCTTCAAGCTTTATTAAATAAATGCAAATCGATAGTTGCTTTTATGAAGCGAAGCTCCACGGCTATGGCGAAATTCAAAGAAGCCCAAAACGTCGCTGACCCTCTCTCACTCATCCAAGAGGTGCCAACCCGGTGGGACAGTGCGTTTTTGATGATTGAGAGAATTTTGCTCACAAAAACAGCACTGTCAACCGTTTTGCTAGGAACTGCAAGGGCTCCCTCGCCTTTCTCCGCAGAGGAGATTAATGTTTTGGAAGAACTGTGCCAGTTACTTCGGCCATTTGAAAAAGCCACAAAAAAAATATCAGGCGGAAAATATGTCACGATGTCGCTCGTAGTTCCCATGGTATGGCAAATGTTCACGGAAGTTTCTTCATTCGAAAAGATGTTTAAAACGGAAGAAGCTATTGCCGCCCTGGATGCTTTAAGTGGCCTGTTCAAGAAGCGTTTCGCGCATTATGAAACGAGGACAGTTCCGAGGCTAGCCACATTGGTTGACCCGAGATTCAAAAAGCAAGGGTTCCAGCTTTTTAGCAATGCCGACCAAGCCGTCCGGGGATTAGAAGACGAGATTCATGCTGTTTTAAAAAAAACTCTCTGCTCAGAAGCGTCGCAAAACCCCAATCAACCAGAAAGTTTGGATTATTTTACGGAGCTACACAACAAATTGAGATCTGCGCCCAGTAACACGCGTTCGGATGCTATTATTTTGCTCCGCCAGCATTTGGAGATGGTAAATGAGCCCGAAAAATGCGACCCGTTAACTTTTTGGAAGGTAAATTTCTGAATTTCGTATAATGAGTTATTGTTATATTATAATTTATATTTTTAATTTTAGGAGAATTCAAACAGTATGGCACCTTTTAAGGAACTGGCATGCAAATATTTATGTGTACCTGCAACTTCGTGCGAGTCGGAAAGGGCATTTAGTAAAGCAGGCCAAATCATTTCCGATCGCCGAACTAGATTAAAATCAAACGTTGTAGATAAGCTCATGTTTATCAACAAGAACTTGGATATGTAAACAAAAAAGTGATATGCAAGATGCTCAATGTACATATATAATATGTACATACAGTGTTAGAAAAAATAATATAAACAGCACTTGCACCTGGATGAAAATCTAAATTGCGCATTATGTACATTATTATATGCTTGACATTGGCATCACATAGACGACTGTATTTTGATATGCGACCTGTTTCGGCCCGATTTGACGATTTGAATCGAGTTAAAACAGGTAGCATATCAAAATACAGTCGTCTATGTGATGCCATTGTCAAGCATATAATAATGTACATAATGCGCAATTTAGATTTTCATCCAGGTGCAAGTGCTGTTTGTATTATTTCTTCCAAACCTGTTATAATAAGATAAATTTAAGATGCGACTGTTGAAACAGATCTTCATTAATTTTTAGTTTCCTATTAATACTAGTTTCCTATTAACACTGAGTTAATGACAAGTTATATTATAAGTTAAACATAATTCATATGAAATGAAATCCGACTGTTTTTTAAGTTTTTTATTTTATAATTTGTTGATTTGTTCTATATTAAATTTAAATTGAATTGAATTCAATAATAAATAAAAGTTTTTTCTTATTTTTCAAGTGTAAATACAACAATTAACTTTTTAAAAAAACATCGGAAAAACATCGATGTTACATCGATGTTTTTTGTGAAAAACATCGAAACATCGATGTCTGCATACCTCGATGTTTCGGCACCTCTAATAAGCATGCGCGTACTTCTCTGCGTTGTGCGACCGTTTCAATGTGTGCTAGGGTTGTCGGGGTATTAAAAAAATATCGTATCGACAATATTTTTTTTATCAAAAAAAATGATAATAATAATTAAAATATCACAAAACATATATCGATATATTTGATAAATTTTTTTTTAACAAAATTTGTTTTTCCCCACAATAAAAATAAAAGTTTCTTATAAACTTAATTTTTGTATTTAACTTCATTGATATTCAATATCTTATACAGATAATAATACATAATTATACTTACTTCGAATTAAGTGATTTTAGGAAGACTCGTTGTGTTATATGTGTGTCCGTCATTCCTTCTCTACACACCGCACTGGCATGTTATCTTTGCAAATCATGAAGACGTCAATAATTTCTTTAGTCTTATAATCATCATCTAAAATAAAAGTAAAGAACCGTTTTTGTTTTTAAAATACACACAGGTTTTAAACACACTTACCCTTAAACGTCTCAGCACTCCTAACGACTCGGCTATGGTGAGGACATTTTCGAAAGTTGTAGACAGCTAAGAATAAAAATAAATTAATATATGTTGTGACCAACGTGTATGAACGTGTTTGGTGTTCAATTTTTAGTGAAATTTTTGGCTTCCTGATATCTGACCACACGAACACATACATACATATGCCATATGTATGTATCATACATACCTTCTTTTGCACACATTTTGCGAAAACATCATAGTGTTTATTCTTCAGGTGCGAAGATAAGCTTGTGGAGTTTCCACTTGTCTTTATTATTCGGTCGCAAAGTTTGCACTTTGCAGTTCCGTTTTTTATATCCGTATAATTTGATTTGATGTTCATTTAAGCGGTCTTTTACTCGGCGTCACTTTGGAAATCAGAGTGACCGAAGGCAAATATAAAAAAATTATTAAAAAAAAATATCGATATTGCGATATTTGGGCAAAAAAAATATTACAATCTAAAAATATATCATTTTCAAAAAAAAGTATCGATATATTGATATTTTGATATATTATCAACAACCCTAATGCGTGCGCATGTGCTAGAACTAACTCGCACATGAATGTTCATTTACATTGTTCGTGAAGTTTGACAACAGGCTTATGTATGTCGGGCCAGCGTGTTGGCAGCCTGAAGGCGATTTTGTGTTTCAGCGTCCCGAAGGTACTGAAGCACATAATACAATTTTATGAGAATCTTCATAACACTTCTGGTAAGCCGCTTTAGGTATGGCTTTCAGTTCCTTCTTCGAATTCTCTTTTATGACTTCAATCGACTGAAAATGCTTTCTACGAAGCGGCAATTTGAGTTAAGGGAAAAGAAAAAAGTCACACGGTGCCATGTCGGGTGAATACGGTGCTTGCGGAACAATATTTACGTTGTTTTTGGTCAAATAATCGCGTACAAGACGAGACGTATGAGCTGGCGCATTACCATGATGTAAAAACCATGACTTTATGGAATCAAGCGGGAAATTATAATTTATTTATTCAATTCTTCATTTAACTTAATTCTATAGTTATTAAATCTTAACAATTGTGTGATAATGTGTCAACTTATTTTTTGGCGCGTCGCTTTCTTAGAGAAAGCTTCTAACTCGATTGCAGCTGATCTGTCATCGACTTAAGTATCGATTGGCGGAACTTGTTGGCGATGTATCGTGACTGCCACAAGTCTAAGCTAAATGCAACTATTGAAAATAACTAAAACCAGTCGAACGCTACAGTCAGGTGCTGACTGTAAAAGGCCATGGATTATAATTCCGTTATTTATAATGAAAATTCTGCCAGATTTGATATAAATATAAATTTTAAAGTATAAATTTTATATTCTTATTAGTTAATTCATTGGACAGACAAAAGAAGAACACATAAACAATGCAAAAGCAAATAGATAAGAAATATAAGCATTAGATAGAGCGAGAGGGCAATAAATTGATGTGAAGTTGTACAGTAGCTTCGTGGAGTGTGTGCCGGATTCGCAGACCAATGATGTTGACAGTGCTCGGGTTCGATTCCTGCCGCGATCAATGTGTGACTTGTTCTCCTTTTTTATTTCTTTTCTATTAAATAATTTAAACAGCAACATAACAGTAGTTTTTAAATTTTTTGGTGCGCAACATATTTAATTAAGTAGAACACTTTTATAAACTGCCGAATGTTGCACAAATCTGACAGTTGCGTACTTACGCCGAATACGGCAATTGATGTGTGTTAGAGCGGGACGCCGATGCATGCATGTCTGCATTTGCACATTTATGTATCGGCGTCCCGCTCTAACATTCGTAACTTCTTGATTGTCTTAAATATTGCAAAAAAAAACCTGAGATTTAATTTTTGAAAACCATTTTTATTGATATTTAATAAAATAACTAAAAACTACAGTTATTTAATTAAATATCAATAAAAAACTTATAAGCTTATAAGAATAAAAAAAATGACCAAAAAAAAATAATTAAAATAAAATGTCGCACCAGCCGGCTGTGCACGGTATTCGATCTCACGCACGCAGGACTGCTGTCCGCCACTCTAACCACTAAGCCACTGCCTCATTTTTTGATCGATCGGCAAAGTTGCATTCTGAGCTAATTCTGTTACCATTCTATGCAAATAAAAAGTTTTGTAAAATGCTGTGTGTCCGACGATGCGAACTTCAGTATGATGCGTAAATTAGGTCTTAATATGCGCACAAGTATACGTTCAAATTGAGTTTAATTCGGATCATATCTCACTTAATTTTAGTCCGATTAAAATGAAATTTTCAGAAAACACCCGTGACAATGTATTTGTCATGTGAGATGTACAACTTTTGTTGTTCCGTGTATATTGTAAATATTAAATAGTTTTTACTGATTTTCAGAGGCGGGAAGGGGCGTGGCCGAATTTCAAAAAAAAACTTTGAAACACTGCAACATACACGGATGTTGTGACAAAATTTTAAGACTCTAGCTCTTATAGTTTCTGAGATCCAGGTGTTCATACAGACAGACAGACAGACAGACAGACAGACAGACAGACAGACAGACGGACAGACGGACAGACGGACAGACAGACATGGCTCAATCGACTCGGCTGTTGATACTGATTCAGAATATATATAGTTTATGGGGTCCGAAAAGCGTCCTTCTGCCTGTTACGCACATTTGCGTGCCGACAAACACAGTAGTCCATGAATATTTTTAAAATCCATGGCCTAAAAAAAATTCAATGGTTGGTAAGGTAAGATCTATTGCCTGGCCTGGTTCCGATAATCTCCAGAACACCAGTAAATCCGAGTACAATAGTAAAACCTTCCAGAAACTATGAACAAGAGTATGGATGAAAACGAATCGGAAAGCATGGGGTTACCTTTTCAGGTAATCGGTCGCCATTTTCAAATTTCTTCAAGGCGTTGCCCCACGTTTGGGCGCCATTTATTTATGTAACGTACACGCGATCAGTGCTGCCACAATATTACTCTCTGCCTACTATGATTGTGTCCAGCTTGCCCAGAGCAAGAGATGGGGTGGGACTTGTAATATTGAGTCAGACGCGTCACATAAAATAAAATCGTAGACAGAGATAGACTTATCAAGGATTCGACTGCATAATGCTATGAAAACGGACGACGAGACTATACCCCTTTTGGAGGACCTGTTTAGATGGCCTCCTTCTACACCCACCCTACCATGTGGACAACTCGTCCACCCATAACCAGCCGTGTGTTTACCTCCTCAGATTACCTCCATTCAATTCGACATTTAATTCATGGTGAAAAAGTTAACATAATTGTTTATTAGACCATTTAGGTTCATTTCGTTGTCCAACAACATTTTGTATTCAAACTATATCTGATTTGAGAATTAATGGGTCGCTAACATTCTATTTAAAATTAACATTTTGTATATATGTATATTTTGTAGAGATTTACGATAAGAATAAGCTTTAGATGATATTGTAATATTTAAATCATTCATGAATTTAGTTCAGACTAACATTTGACGGCAGACTTCGAATTTCGTAACCTCGAATCAATCTCTTTTAAATATCAAACCCCTTAGGTATACGGTCGAAAACCCTTTTTTTTGTATATGCAATTGATTGGTATGATTCACTTTTCATTGACAGTATGAGACAAAGATATAGACATATTGGATGGTAAACTCACTCAATTTTTTTTGCAAACTTTAAACGGTCTTGCCGTGCTTACATGAAGTTATATTTTTGATGAAGCGATCCTTGGTCGACAGGCCTGAAGATTCCAGTGATGCTGTGTGAACTTCCCAAAAGAATTAGTTAAATGTGTATACCAGTGTCTTGTGTCATACATACCGTACCAATTATTATTAGCAAATTCAAAAATAAATTAATTAGAGCTTACGAATTTCGAGTCTGGGAAGTGACTATCCTAATTTTTAAATTGAAGGTATTTATATATTTTATTAATCCAAGTTGGAAATAAATAGCATCGATGTCCCATTCCAACGATAAGTGTGCCCCTGTGGCAATATACGTGAGTGAGGTTATGTCCGATCGGCGTCTGCACGCGGGACTCGTGTCGAAAATTCCAATAAAAATGATGATGCGCAAAAATATTTTTATCCGCGACTGAGATTTAATATATATATGTGTCCAGGCGATTATTCCCGAGAAAATGCATATTGATGATCCTGGATTGATCCGGACTATAATTATTCGCAACGCACCAGCGTCGTATGAACAAGAAAATGATGCTGCTGCAGGTTATGTATGTGCCGACAATCGCAGCGATCTTTATACGGCCGGAGTGGCCTGCCTCATGATCCAATAATATATTCACAGGCACGTTATTATATCCTCCACTAATTAGGAGCTCATAATGTCCGTCCTCGTCCAAGGGAAGATGGATCAATGTTGGCGCGGAGGGCGCGAAATTAATGTTCGGCCAATCCGCCGGTATATTCCAAAGGAGATGTGCGTCCTTTTTTTAAATATATTTCTGGCTGCAGATGGCTCAGAATAAAAACTTTTTCTTTAGGACGGATTAGAAAACACGTCCGTTCGGATCTCGTGTCAGGAAAAGAAGAGAGAGATCTTTCTCGAAATATGGCGATGCACGCGCTTTTTCTACTTGCAGGGTTGCAAATGCAATCTAATCAGGCCTGCCAATTTTCTCAAATTGGTGACAAAAACTTAACGAAGGTTATCGAACAATTGCATTTGTGCATCGAGCTGCCGGATCAGCAATATCCAACAGCTGATAGAATTTAAACAAAAGTGTGACCCATAACATTTATTGTCGCGACTCTCACAGGGTTGTTTCATTTTTTGTCCCTGCGGCTAAAAATGAAAACAAAAGAAAAGTTGCGACACTTTCTACCAGATATCTTTGGCATGGAATTTTCCTAACTCCTTGCCATTCATATCTTCTAAAAGATAAATTGATTGACCTAATTTTTGCTTCACACGAGCTTTCGTTCCTACTGGAGATAATTTCGCATTAATATGATTTGCAGTACTACTCAAGACAAAATTTCTTTTAACGACTTCTTGACCTACCTCAAAAGATCGTTCTCTTGTTCGCAAGTTGTATGTTTTCTCGTTGGTTTGATGGGCTTGCTGCAAGTACTTTCCTATAGTCGAACGGATTTTGAGGCACTCATCTGCTTTTGAAAGCTGAATTTCACCTTCAGTAAGCATGCCGAGATTTCGCAACAACTTGTAGTCTTTGCCGTGCGAAATCATGTTTTGTCCGAATACGGCCAAATAGGGAGACATACCTATTGATTGGTGGATACAATTTCTTAGAGAACTGTTAATGCTACTCAAATATTTATCCCACTCTCGTTGATCTGAACGTATATAGGCTCTTAATGCAGCGTTGATCGAACGATTAACACGCTCTGCGGCATTAGATTGAGGAGCATACGCGCCGGTAAACGTGTGATGGACACCGTATTTAGAAAGAAAATCTGAGAAATCACGGCTTTTAAATTGAGTTCCGTTATCAGATACAACTACTTCAGGCACACCGAAACATGAGAATATTTCATCCTTAAGAATGGATATAATTATTGTCGAATTAAATTTCTTGACAGGCTTAAGAAAGGTGAATTTGGAAAAATGATCCAAAATAATAAAAATCCCGATATTACCCGATTTAGTGCGAGGGAAAGGCCCTATAAAATCTACATATAATCTCTGAAATATTCTCTCACTCTGAACTCGCTTTCCCATAGGCGGTTTAAGTGAAGAAGTTGGATATTTAGTTGTTTTACAAATATCACAATTACGAATATAGTCGCGCACATCTACAACCATATTTGGCCAGTAAAATTTGCGTCGAATACGTTCTAGGCATTTGAACATTCCACAGTGCGATGACGATGGTTGGTCATGTGCTGATGTAATTACCATTTTTCTTAAAGATTCTGGTACAAAAAGTTTCCAACTGCCTTCCTTCACGTCATTGTCGTTAGGTAAGGTTGTACGATAATATATAAACTTGTCTACCACTTGAAAATCTGGTAACTTTGAGGAAGAGAATTTTTCTCGTAGCGAGACGTATTCTTCGCCCTGAAATGCGTTTGATTCCAGATCAATTTCTGGACTCACATCAAAATCAAGTGACGCAATGCCATCGACATCCTCGAAAGATCTCGACAATGCATCTGGGACAACATTTTCGCTACCTTTCCGATGTTCAATCTCAAAATTGTATCCCTGCAGTTTAATAGCCCATCGTGCTAGTCTGCCCGAGAGATCGGTTTGATTCATGAGCCAACGCAAACTAGCATGGTCGGTGACAACTTTAAAATCATGACCATCGATATACATTCGAAATTTCTTTATCGCTAGCACGACTGCCAAGCATTCCACCTCTGTGACTGTGTAATTACGCTGCGCTTTATTTAGTTTTTTCGACATGAATGAAATTGGTCGTTCACAACCTGATTCATCACATTGTGAGAGAACCGCGCCTACTCCGTGCAATGAAGCATCACATTGTACAATGAAGGGCTTGTCGTAATTGGGGTGTATAAGACAAGGAGCAGAACACAGTTTCAGTTTAATTTCTTCGAATGATTTTTGAGCCTGATCATTCCAAAGTAAGGATTTGCCACGTAACAATTCAGTAAGCGGAAATATGACTGACGAATAATTAGAAATGAAACGTTGGTACCAACCGGTCATACCCAGAAAACGCCGTAATTGCTTTTGCGTTTTCGGAATTGGAAATTCGCTAACCGCATTGATTTTCTTCGGGTCTACGTGAAGCGTACCCTCACCTACTATATAACCCAAATAATCGACTTTCTTGAGACAGAATTGACTTTTTGAAACGTTTATCGTTAATCCAGCTTTCCTTAAGTGTGTTGCAACTTGCGATAGATGCAAGATATGCTCTTCAAAACTATTTGATAACACCAAAAGGTCGTCTAGATAAACTAGAACGTGAGATTTGAGCTGATATGGGATAACCAAATCCATAAGCCGGCACATGGTGTGTGGCGCATTGGTTAAACCGAATGGCATTCTTTTAAACTGATACAGCGGACGATTTGGCACTGTGAATGCAGTTTTAGGTCTGGATTCTTTGTCTACGAGAATTTGCCAAAAGGCGTCTTTCAAATCGATTTTTGATATACAATATACAGGCGGTAAACGACTCAAAAGACCATCCATTATCGGAATTGGATATGCATCTTTGACAGTAACGGCGTTAAGCTTGCGCGCATCTAGACAAAATCTTACTTTGCCTGGCTTTATATGAAGCATCACGGGAGATGACCAAGGTGACGTAGGGGCTTCCTCAATGACGTCTAATTTAATCATGCGATCAATTTCGAGGCAAAGCAATTTTTCTTTGGCCGGGGACAAAGGGTAAAATCTTTGTTTGATTGGCTTTGCATCCGCAGTGTCAATGCTATGCTCAATCAGTCTAGTTAGGCCGAGTCCTTCTTTGTCAAAGGATGGAAAGAAGTCTATAACGGACTGCAACTTGCTCTTTTGTGAAACTGTCAATTCCAACATAGGTGAATCTTCAGAGTTTTCATAAGTAATCTGATCAATTTTAATTGCAGAATTTATGGAAATCCCAAACTTATCCCAAAAATCCATGCCGCAAATTACGTTCTCCCTTATTGAAGGTACAACTAGAAATTCAAAATCAGATTGTTTTGAATTATAAGTTAACGAAACCGTAATAGTACCAGCAACGGTTTGCCTTTGACCGTCTGCAGTACGGACTGATGAATTTAACTTGTGAAAGTCAGGATTATTCAATACTATTTTTAGAGCTAGGGAACCACCAATTACGCTCTTATTCGCTCCACTGTCTAAGAGAGCTAATATGGATTCGCCGAACATGTTTACATTTGTAAAAGGACGAATATCATGCATTTTGTGAACTATAGCCGAAATCATATATTTGCGAAACTGTCGTTTACGCTTCCAAAACTCTTTGATACGAGCTGATGAACGAGATTTTACAGAACGAACTGAATTAACGTTAAATAATTCTGATCGCCTTTTTTTTTGTTTTTTTTTTAAAAAAAAAATATTTTTTTTTTTTTGGGGGATTTTTTTTTTTTTTTTTTTTTTAGAGAGAGGGTCCCCCAAAGGGGGGGGGGGGGGGCCGCGGCCAAAAAAATTTTTTTTTCCTAAAAGGCTCTCCCCAACCTTGAAAAAAGCCGCTCAGCTTCCCTGGTGAAGCCTAGCAGGTCTTTCGTCGAGGAATGGACAATTTGCTCGGGAACTGCGATTTCCACGTGCAAATGTTTCCTCCTACTCCAAACCAAGGCTGGACAGTCACACAGTATGTGTTTGGTTGTTTTGTCGTCCTCTTTGCAGAGCCTGCACTCTGCATCAGAGGATAGACGCATTTTTGTTAGGTGATAGTTCACCAGATGATGGCCACTAAGGTAGCCAACAAGGAGATAGAGATCTCTCCTGGAGAGTGAGTCTGTTCTGCGCTTAACCAAGGGATTTGTAAGCTCTCTAGCCTGCCTCATCCCTGGTAGGAAGAACCAATAGCGTTCGGTCAACCTATCTGCCCATGTTTTCACAAGGGATGAGATAGTTGACCACCCCACGCCGCAGAAGGGTTCGGGGCCAAGCAGAGGGGCTGATGATCCCGCTCTCGCTAGCTCATCCGCTAGCTCGTTGCCCTGGAACCCGGAGTGTCCAGGTACCCAAAGGAGGGTAACTTTGTTTTTGTTGGACAGTCTCTGGAGGCAGTTCCAGCAGTCAGCCACCATACGTGAACTTACTCTATTTGAGGAGAGGGCTAGTATGGCAGCTTGGCTGTCCGAGAAGATATAAATATTAGCTCCTCTCATCCCTTTCTCAAGGATAAGACGGCAGCAGAACTCAATGGCATGAACCTCGGATTGGAAGACCGTGGTGCCACTTGCCCATGGCAATCGATGTTTTGGAGTTGGGACCATGTATCCCGGCTCCAACCCCCTGATCAGTTTTTGACCCGTCGGTATACCAGTGTATGCCGTGAGGGTCGCTGATGGGGTTGCCAGCATCCCAGTCCTTCCGGTCTGGGATGAGGGTTCTGAATTTTGCACCAAAGAAGAGTTCCTTGGTCATAGAATCTGATCTAGTGCAGATCTCTAAGCCAGGAATGTCTTTGATAAGTCTAGCATGCCCTGATTCGGTAGCTAGAAGCCCAGATTGGAGCTTGATTCTAAGAAGACTCATTGCGGCGACTTCTTGTATTTTGATATGCAGCGGAGTCAGATTAAGGATTGATTCCATTGCTGCTGTGGGACAGGTGCGAAGTGCACCCGTCAAAGAAAGGCAAAGTAGCCTATGCAATTTGTTGCATTTGTTGATGGCAGTGACCTGCGTCACCTTTGGCCACCACACAATTGCAGCGTAGGTGACGATGGGTCTTACCATCATCTCAAATAGCAACCGGATGTTACAGGATTTGAGACCCCAGGTTCTACCAAAGAATCTTCTACATGCCCACATGGCATGAGTTGCCTTTGATAGAGTATTGTTTAGGTGGGAGTTCCAGTTTAGTCTTTTATCAAGGGTCACCCCTAGATATTTAACCTCGCTGGAAAGACCCACAGGGGAGCCGCCAATGTTCAATTGACCTATGTCAATAGAATAGCGCTTAGTGAAGGGGACAATAATTGCCTTTTGAGGATTGATGCTGAGACCTACATCTCCGCACCATCTGCTAACCGTGTTCAGAGCTGATTGCATCAGCTCTGTCACGGTGTTGGCAAATTTCCCGTTCACTATTAGAGCCAGGTCGTCCGCGTAGCCGATTGCTTGCACGCCCTGGTCTGCGAGAATGCTTAGTAGTTCATCAACTACTAGAGACCAGAGTAGGGGGGATAGGACCCCTCCCTGGGGACATCCTTTGACCGCACTAATAACAGCAGTCGTGGTGTCCAAGGTAGAGGAGATGATCCGGTGTTTGAGCATAGCCTCAATCCATCGGATTAGGGAACGGGCAATATTTCTGCGTTCTAGCGCAGCAGAGATAGAGCCGTAGCCGGTATTATCAAAAGCACCCTCTATATCAAGAAAAGAGCACAGAGCAATGTTCTTGGATGCGAGGGCTTCTTCGATTTTACCTACTAATTTGTGGAGGGCGACCTCCGTCGACCTACTGCGTGGGATGCAGAGGACAAGTTTTCTGCAGAGAGCACCGTATTTGCAGGTCTATGAGCTCTTCCGCTGTCTTAAGCAGGAAGGAGGTGAGACTGATCGGCCGATATGATTTTGGCTGGTCCGTGGGTCGATTCCCTTGCTTGGGAATAAATACCACATTGACTCTCCTCCAAGAGATGGGTATGTATCCCCAAGTTAGACTAGCTCTAAACAGGCCGACCAGCGGATCGAGGATATGATCCAGGCTGTTATGTAGAAGGGCTGGGAAGATTTGATCGCCTCCTGGAGCTTTGAAGGGAGCGAAGGAATCTACAGCCCATTTGACCTTTTCAGGGTCGAAGATGGTTCCCGATAGACTGGAACCACGTGAGTCCGGTGACATGGTGACGTCATCTAGACTAGATAGATCTGGGTTCGCCACCGAACCTGGGAAGTGGACTTGAAGCAGAAGATCAAGTGCCTCCCTGCGATCTTGGGTGAAAGAGCCGTCTGCTCTTTTAAGAAGCCCTATACCATTAGACGACCCTTTAGCTAATACCTTGTGCAGTCTCGCTGCCTCCGGCAGCGATTCAATGCTACCACAGTAGCTGCGCCACGTATCGCGTTTGGCACGTCTAATGTTTTTATTATAGTTAGTTAAGGCGTCCCTATAGACGTCCCAACTGACGCGGTTAGCTTTGGCCCTATTGAAAAGACTTCTAACCTTCCTTCTTTGTACGGATAGTTCCTCGTTCCACCATGGAACTTTACGGTTGACCTTTAGGGTCTTCCGAACAGAACTGTCCTCGAAGGATGTGATTAGCACATCTTGAAGCAGGTTGGCAGCAAGTTCTATCTCATTGATAGAATTTGGGTTGCTGATCAACAAATCTGCTTGAAAAGCCACAGAGGCTTAAAAAAGTTCCCAATTGGTCTTTTTAGGACAGAAGGTAAAGGATCTCTCTTTAGTAAAGCCAGTCCTCTCACCAGGCCCTGACGGTGTTCCCGCTTGTATACTTCGATTCTGTGCTATGTCTCTAAGTAAGCCATTGCTCAAACTATTTTCGCTGTCTTTAGAAACTACAGTCTTTCCTTCCATTTGGAAGGAATCTTTTATTATTCCCTTGCTTAAAAAGGGCAGCATGTCTGATGCAAGCAATTAAAGAGGTATCTCTAAATTGTCGGCTATATCCAAACGAAAATGTTATAACTCCTCACATGCAACATTTCTGTAGATCCGTTATCTCACCTTCTCAACAAGGATTCATTAAGAGTCGTTCTACTATGGCAAATTTGCTTGAGCTGACATCCTTCGTGGTAAAAGGATTTCAGGAAAATCTTCAGACTGATGTAAATCATTCCCTTTTGGTACATAAGCTTGACCTTCCAGGTTTTTCACCAAAACTACTTAGTTGGATTGTAAGCTATCTGACTGACAGAACTCAAAGAGTCCTCTTTAAAACCACCCTTTCAAACCCAATTCATGGCACATCTGGTGTTCCTCAAGGGAGTCATCTTGGTCCCCTACTTTTTACGCTTTTCATCAATGACCTTCGCCTGGTCATACGTAACTCCCGTACTCTTATGTATGCGGATGATGTTAAGCTTTGCTACCAATTTAAAGACGACCACTGTCACTCAAACTTACAAACCGACCTAAATAGTTTCAATTCTTGGTGTTGTGCCAATTTCTTAAACCTGAACAGCTCTAAATGCAAGCTGATGACATTCTCTCGAGCCAGTCCGAAGTTTGCTTCTTATACTCTTTGTGGTTGTGCCTTGGAAAGAATCACCCTAGTTGATGATCTGGGGGTCCGTTTGGACCGAAAACTTAAGTTTTCAAGTCATATACCTAATATGGTCAATAAAGCCATCGGTGTCCTAGGCTTTATTAAGAGATGGTCTAAGGAGTTCGACGATCCTTATTTTACAAAGACCCTTTACGTTTCACTTGTTCGTCCTATTCTCGAATACGGTTCATGCGTATGGTGTCCACAGTTTACTATTCATAAGGAACGCATCGAATCTGTACAGAGGAATTTCTTACTTTTTGCCTTACGCGGCCTTAACTGGGATGAAAATTTGAGACTGCCTTCCTGTAATAGTAGACTTCTGCTACTAAATCTGCCTTCCCTAACTAACCGCAGAACCATGCTAGGGGTCGTATTTATTAACAACCTTATGCAAGGTGACATTGATAGTGAGGCCTTGGTAAGGCAGCTACACTTCTCTGTTCCTTGCAGAAGTTCTCGCTATTTCCTTCCACTAACACTTCCTTATTGTAGATCGAACTATGCACTGCATGATCCTTTCAGGGTATTATGTTCGGACTACAATAAGCTCCAACACGTCATAGCTAGCACTAACACTATCGCTGCTATAAAGGTCTTAATTCTTTCCTATCTAGCACGTAATTAGTATTAATCTTCCTTGATATTCTATTCCTATTTGCATGCCGCGTTCTATCGCCTCTTCTATTTTAGAATTTCTCCCCGCGTTTCTATTCGCGTTTCTATTCGCGTTTCTATTCGCGTTTCTATTCGCGTTTCTATTCGCGTTTCTATTCGCGTTTCTATTCGCGTTTCTATTCGCGTTTCTATTCGCGTTTCTATTCGCGTTTCTACCGCGTTTCCGTGTCGTCCGTTATGCGACGGTGCCTCTCGGTCGGTTAGGCGGGAGGTGGACTTCGTTTGGGTTCCGCGCGCAACAAGCATCGGCTTGGTGTCGTTGGACCACTTGTTAATACAGCCATTGTATTCAACGTCCAAAAGGAGTTCTGACCTCTGATCTCGACTTGGCCAGGTAGATCGAACCTGACGTGCTGATGGTCCGACAAGGTGGCTTCGTCTGGACCCGCCAGTTCTCCAGCGAACTTACAATAGAGTTACTGACTAGGGTAAGGTCCAAAACCTCTTCCCTAATGGCATTAATAAAAGTTGGCTTACACCCTATGTTAGCAACATCTAATTGACAGCACAATAGATATTCTAAAAGGGACTCACCACGTTTGTTATTGTCGCTGCTTCCCCAGATCGTGTGATGCGCGTTGGCATCACAGCCGATCACGAGCGGCTTGTTGTGTGAGCGGCAGAAGTCCACCAGCCGCTGAACCTCTGTGGGGGGAACATCATCCACGTCGCCCGGGAAGTAGGCAGAGGCGATCACAACTTCCCGGACACCCTCAGCCGTGGCTACCTCAATAGCCGTTGCCACCAGGTCTCTGTGGATGAAATTTGGTAAAGGGAAGTGTCTCACATTGTTATTTACAACAATAGCAGTGCGAGGGGCACCGCCCATGCGGTCATATATCAACTTACATGATCCGCATGATAGTCCACGGATGTGGTCACCGATCAACCATGGCTCTTGGACGATAGCCAGGCTGGGCTTGGGGGCAGTCACCACTATGACTGGGAGTTTGGGGATGGGTATTGTCTGCGCCACTGCAGCTGCGGCGCTGGTGGACGCCACCGGAGCGCTAGCCACTGCTGTCACGCCGGTGGAATCCACCGTTACCGCCGCTGGAGGAGCGGTGACAGGAGGGGGTGTTGGGGAAGGGTAGGGGGACAGGGCGGGGGTGGGGGTGGCTCTGACAGCGGAGTTCTTGAGGATGAGTTTAACTCTGCCGATGCGGAATTTTACGATCCCCTTAAGCTCCGTCAGAGCCTTATACGACATCTCGTCGACCATCATCGCGAGGTGTGTCGTGTTGCCGTTAAGGCCGTGTTGCACAACCCGCCAGAGCTCCGTTGAGAGCTCACAGTTCTGAATACCCAAGTATTCCACAATGTCGGCGGGTGTGAAGGTAGTGCTGTTGGGGAAGTAGCCTCTAACGAGGTGAGCTCTTGGGAACTCAGCTTGAGACCTGATATGTCCAAAAGCTTCCCTGACCCAATTGGCAGTGCTGCTGTTCTCGCACACCAAGAGCAGCCATTCATTTCGGGGGATACAACCCTCGAAACCTGGGCCGACTTTTGATGTGAAAGGCAGCCGTATCGCCTTAAGGATACTCTCTTGCACCGTGGCCATATGCTCCGGTGTAAGAGGTTTTGCGGGGTCAGCCGAAGTGAAGCCCAATTTCACCCTGCTTGCCACTTGGCTGAAAAGTGGCTTGGTGGACTCTACGTGAGTCTTTTTGGACTTTTTTGAGGACCCTTGGGGTTCGGGGATAGTGTCGTCACCGCGCATCCGCTTGGCCTTGGTTTCCGCGGGGGGCGAGGTGGCGATGGCAAGAGCCTCTGCTCTGCTCGAACCCTTTGCGAGTGCAGCTTTGAAGAGCTTCTTCTCGCGGGTCTTCAGTTTGACGAAGGCGTTCCCTGAGTCCAGTCGCAGAGTCTGGATTTGGGAGCCAGCTTCCGTGAGGCCTGACCTCTGAGAGGCCACGGAAGCGTCGTCGGCAAAGCTGGTCAGGTCACCTTCAGCTTCGGCGTCGGAGGACATCACCTCGACGGTCTGCTGAATGACTGAGCAGTTGTTGGACGAGAAGGCAGCACTAGCGAACTCAGTGTCCAAGGGAGTTCGTGGCCTGTCCGAGTCCCCCGGAGTACTAGGGTCGAGACCCGTAGTATTGGGGGTGGAAGCCAGCAGCCCAATGGCTGCAGTGCTGGAGTTGGGGTCGGCCGTGAAGGCTTCACCCTGGGTTGATGCGTTCAAAGCCGCATCAGGCTTGTTAGTTAAATTTTTAAGATCCATAAAATTTGGTCCCACGAGTAAGCGGAGTATTTAAAGACACGTCTGGGAATTTGTTGTATTGGCTTATCTTTAAAACTAGCGACGGACATCCACTTTCGGAACATGGCGGATGCCCTGGGGCAAGTTTTCCGATGGTGGATTACATTTCGAACAATTGGGCTTATATGTATCTATCGCACCACAGCCGTAGCAGAATATGCGACGAGACTTGAGACAATCGTGGTACCTGTGCCCAAGTTCTTCGCAGTTTCAACATTTTAATTTTTCTGAGGATGTGATGACGCATAATTCATCTGAATTTACAGAAGCATCATCGTCTGCGTTTACCGTTTCTTCTTGCACAAGCGTGCTTAATAACTTTTTAGCCACGTTTACGCGAGAAGTGTTTTTGACACGACTACCGCGGAAAAATTCTTCGTGGCGATGGCATTCTTTACGCAGTGAAGCTAAATCTGAAGTGTCGATATGCAAAAGCTCATGTTTTAACTCTTCATTAAGATTGTGTCGAACTTCTGCCACGATATCAACATCCCCCATTGGTTCTCTAAGAGAATCAGCAATAGCGAGTATTGCGTCAAGGAATTCATCGAAGCTCTCATTGGGTCTTTGCCTTCGCCTTCGCATAAAGCTTTTGATTTCAAGATCAGATCTTTGGTCTTGATATCTCTCCTTCAAGCGTCTACAAAGACAGGACCAGGTCAGCATTTCGACTGATCTATGTATTCTCCAATAAAAAGATAATGCTGAACCAGTGAAAAGCAAATTAGCAAACTGGATGAGCAATTCAAAATCTCCATTAAGACATGTTGAGGTCAAATTATTTACACGGTAAATAAAATCTTCAATTGGAATGTCATTTGGCATTCCACCAAATTTTATGCGCCAATTGGATATTACATTGGATACCTTATCAGGGCGCTCTACTGAAATGTTGCTTTGGCAACTGGGATCTGGCGAAGGTCTCACACGTGAAGTGTTGTTAAAATTGCGTGAACCATTTTCCCCATTGGGCTGTGTATTAAAACGAGTGTTATCTGCGAGAGAAACTCGATTTACTGACATGATTGCTTCCGAAATTCGAGATGATATCATGTCACTGATACTCGTTTGGAATCTTTCCATGGAATTGGAAATTATTTCCTGGACACGATCTTCTGTAAGAACATTTGGTAGCAGAGGCGATCGTGCAACTTGTGGGCTTTTCTCTGCTTGAGTATTTGAGCGGCCTGTGCCACCAGATCTAGTTATCATTTTGCTTGGTTGGTCAATGACTGAACTAGTTCTAGGTTGCGTTAAACCAAGCGGCTCTTCATTTGGAGTAGTCGCTAAATTTTCAGTGCTTCGAGTTAAAGGCATTTTGAGAGATATACGGTATAACGATAATTTAGAAAAGGTAGTATTATCTTAACAGACAATGAGGTAACCTGCGGATTGTAAACACAACGGTGGTTTTTAGGCCATGGATTTTAAAAAAATTCATGGAATACTGTGTTTGTCGGAACGCAAATGTGCGTAACAGGCAGAAGGAGGCATCTCCGAACCCATAAACAATATATATTCTGAATCAGTATCAACAGCCGAGTCGATTGAGCCATGTCTGTCTGTCCGTGTGTCCGTCTGTCTGTCTGTCCGTCTGTCTGTCTGTATGAACACCTGGATCTCAGAAACTATAAGAGCTAGAGTCTTAAAATTTTGTGACAACATCCGTGTATGTTGCAGTGTTTCAAAGTTTTTTTTTGAAATTCGGCCACGCCCCTTTCCACCTCTGTAAATCAGTAATAACAGTTTAATATACACAATATACACCCAAGAAAGTTGTAGATTTCACATGACAAATATCTTGTAACGGGTGTTTTCTGAAAATTTTATTTAAATCGGACTAAAAATAAGTGAGATATGATCCGAATTAAAATCAATTTGAACGTACACTTATGCGCATATTAAGACCTTATTTACGCATCATACCGAAGTTCGAATCGTCGGACACACACCATTGAACAAAACTTTTTATTTGCATAGAATGGTAACAGAATTAGCTCAGAATGCAGTTTTGTCGATCGGACAACAAATGAGGGAGCCGCTTAGTGGATAGAGTGGCGGACAGCGGCACTGCGTGCGTGAGTTCGAGTCCCATGAGCAGCGGGGCCGGCTGGTGAAACTTTTTTTTTTTTTAATTACTTTTTTTGGGGTATTTTTTTTATTCATATAAGCTTAAATGAAATACAGTTATTTAATTAAATATCAATAAAAATAGTTGTTTTTTTTGCAATATTTAAGACAATCAATAAGTTACGAATGTTAGAGCGGGACGCCCATACATTTGCATTTGCACATTTATGTTTCGGGGTCCCGCTCTAACACACATAAATTGCCATATTCGGCGTAAGTACGCAACTGTCAGATTTGTGCAACATTCGGTAAAGTTTATAAAAGTGTTCTACTTAATTAAATATGTTGCGTTCCAAAAAATTTAAAAACTATTGTTATGTTGCTGTTTAAATTATTGGTAAAGGTTAAATAGATAGGGCTATATTTATCATGAATTTAGGTGAAAGAATTATTTGGCGGTCGCTTCTAGTTTTTTTTAAATTGAATTTTGAAAATAATTAATTTTACATGTATTTTGTTGTTGGCTAATTCTCAGTAAAACGTCACAACGATGCGCACTGTGTCCCACAAGCGATTTAATTCAAACGAAATGTTGTTCATACACAAAAAATTTATTATTTTATGAGTTCCCTACTAGGTGAGAATTTCGGAGCATGCAACGAGAAGTCGTTGGTCGGAAAACTGGCGTCAACGAAGATGTTTAATACCTCATATACTTTCAGATAATCACATGTGTGAGGCAAAGACATTTTTTTAGAGTTCCGGAAAAGAGCGCCGCGATTTTATTTTTTCAAAAATTTTTCGCCTGCAGCGCACTTTTTCTAAACAGTTAGTTTTTATTTGAAATGAATCGGTTTTAAGGACACTGTACCGTCACAAAATGTTGCAGGCAGACTGGCGCCTTGCACAAAAAGGCAACAACAAAATACATGTAAATTTAATTATTTTCAAAATTAAATTAAAAAAAAACTAGAAGCGACCGCCAAATAATTTTTTCACCTAAATTCATGATAAATATAGCCCTATCAGTGAAAAAATTAAAAAAATCGGAGATGTAGGCAGCTATTTAACCTTTACCAAATTATTTAATAGAAAAGAAAGAAAAAATTGAAAACTCGTCACACATTGAACGCGGCAGGAATCGAACCCGAGCACTGTCAACATCATTGGTCTTCGAATCCGGCAAACACTCCATTAAGCTACTGTACAACTTCACATCAATTTATTGCCCTCTCGCTCTATCTAATGCTTATTCTTCTTGTCTATTTGCTTTTGCATTGTTTATGTGTTCTTCTTTTGTCTGTCAAATGAATTAAATAATAAGAATATAAAATTTATATTTTTAAATTTTTCCAAATAAGGCAGAATTTGTATTAGAAATAACGGAATAATAATCCATGGCCTTTTACAGTCAGCACCTGACTGTAGCGTTCGACTGGTTTGTATGTGTAGTTGATTGGTATGATACACTTTTCATTGACAGTACGAGACAAAGATATAGACATATTGGATGGTAAACTTACTCAGTTTTTCAAACTTGCTGTTTGAACCTCCCGAAAGAATTAGTTAAATGTGTATACCAGTGTCTTGTGTCATACATACCGTACCCATTATTATTAGCGAATTTAAAATAAATTATTTAGAGCTTACGAATTTCGAGTCTGGGAAGTGACTATTCTAATTTTATATTGAATACACAATACACGTTGGTGAGGTTATGTCCGATCGGCGTCTGCACGCGGGCCTCGTGTTGAAAATTCCAAAAAAAAATGATGATGCGCAAAAATATTTTTATTTGCGACTGGGATTAATTATATATATGTCCAGGCGATTCATCCCGAGAAAATGCATATTGATGATCGTGGATTGTTTCGGATTATAATTATTTCGCAGTGCACCAGCGTCGTATGAATAAGAAAATTATGCTGCTGCAGGTTATGTATGTGCCGACAATCGCAGCGACCTTTATAAGGGCCGGAGTGGCTTGCGCCGAGTTTCCCTCATGATCCAATTATATTCACAGGCACGTTATTATATTCTCCACTAATTAGGAGTTCATAAATTCCGTCCTCGTCCACGGGAAGATGGATCAATGTTGGCGTGGAGTGGCGCGAAATTAATGTTCGGCCGATCCGCCGGTATATTCCAAAAGAAATGTGCGTCCTTTTTTAGATATATTTCTGGCTGCAGATGGCTCAGAATAAGAACTTTTTCTTTGGGACGTATTAGAAAACACGTCCGTTCGGATCTCGTGTCAGGAAAAGAAGAGCGAGATCTTTCTCGAAATATGGCGATGCACGCGCTTTTTCTTCTTGCAGGGTTGCAAATGCAATCTAGTCAGGCGTGCCAATTTTCTCAAATTGGTGACAAAAACTTAACGAAGGTTATCGAATAATTGCATTTGTGCCTCGAGTTGCCAGATCAGCAATATCCAACCACTGATAGAATTCAAACAAAAGTGTGACCCATAATATTTATTGTCGCGACTCTCACACAGTTCAAAAACGTAAATATTGACCACTTGGTCACTTGACCACTTGGTCCCACGCGTTCGCGAGTTGGTTAATTTAAATACACGCTCGTTTGTTTACTCTCGACATGGGAGTAGTATTCCACATAATTGGATGTGGATGTGTTCTAGGAGCTTCCTGCACGAGCTGACGTCCTTGCAGGTGACTTCAATGCCACGCTGCGTTGCCGACTGCCTTGCGTAACCCTTCTAGCAATTCCATGAATGGAATGCGAGGGGTGATATACACTGTCTTTAGTTTCGAAGTTGGAATGGTGTGATGAACGGACAAACAGAGACAAATTATCACCTACACAATTCTAGCTATTTTCCTATAGAGGGCTACGAACGAAATAGAGGGTGGCACGGACAGAGTCTTATAAATAATACATTAAACTTATAAATAAATATTTAAACTAAAGTTTCTTAAACGTATATTAAACTAAATTAAATCTATGTGTCAGGAATCTGTAAGGAAAAAATTCAATCAATTAGTAATATAATGTGTGCAACTTTGCATACTTACGGGGATTTTGGTAGAAGTGCATTCCTAATAAAAGGCAGGAGATGGTATCCTTAGTTTTGTCTGCTCAGTGTTGGAACTTGTCCGAAAGAGAAAAAAAGCGGGCAAGGAGAAGAATAAGTATGGCGATCTACTAGATTTTGCTAGATCATCGCAGTCATACATTCTCCTCCGCGACGACTGGGTGCGGTGTCTGAAAATAAACGGAAAAAAACGAGAAAAAAAATGAAAAAAAAGGAAAAGTGTTAGTGACCAAGAAAAAATCTTGAAGTAAGTTGAAAAAAATACTTTTATTCGCTTCTGGATATTAATTACCTGTTTGGTCAGGATTCATATACAGCCTGAGGCGCAGTGTCATCTTACCTGCAACAGCATCTAGGGCAAAGCAGAGTTGGCCCGCCAGCAGCCTAGTGCTAGTCGGGAGCGGAGTTCAACATCGGGGTATAATTTGCGAACGCTGGAAAACAAAAGGAAGTGCGATGAGGATAAAAATTCAACATATATAACAATTCAACATAATAAAAAATCTCGAGATAATACACCAGACACATAATTGTCATACACAGAAGGCCCAGGCATAGAGAATCGGTTAAAAAGGAAATCAATTTAAAAAAAAAAAAAAAAAAGATCAGTTTATAACCAGGAAAAAAAGAAAAGAAAACGCACCATTAGCGAAACACCGGGAAGTTGGGCAACAGCTTACGGCAGTTCTTGCAGCAGCTTCGGCAGTGTGCAGCAGCTTGCGGGCGTTTTGCAGCAGTTTGGCGACAATATTGCTTTCTTTTCTGCCTCTGGTGTACAGCTGCGGTTAAAATAATAGCACTACTGCAATGTTTATTTTTTTTAAAGTCTGATTGTATGAATAATAAGTACCATATATTGTCTCTCTGAGCAAGAAATTTTTTCTCTCTCAATGTAACGGTTCTTTTTGTTTTTGGGCACTTACTGCAAAAGCTCGCGAAATGAGGCGGTAACAAAAATAGCACTGACCATTTGTTTGCTGAATTAAATTATTAGGAGTGATTGCTTTGGTTTTTATCGACAAATTTTGAAAAAAGGAGTTGCATTAAAGGTTTAAATTGAATTTTTTCAAAACGAAGACCAAAAATTCTCTAGTCATGGGTTGCGGAAAGCATTGTACCGTCGAAAAAAGAGATTTGATTAAAAACATGATCTCTGAATGTAAAACCTACGCTGAAATTGGTCGCATTGTCAGTTGTTCAAACAAAATGATCCGCAACGCACTGCTGTTTGTCGAAAAGAACGAAACACGTGGAAGAAAGCCCTCAATGGCCAACGTGGAGATCAAGCGCTTGTTTCGGCAAAGCAAGAAGGAGCCTTTTAAGCCGGCGACGGAACTGAAGAAGGAGCTTCAGATAGCTGCAAGCGTGGAAACAGTTCGCAAACGCTTAAGACCAACATAACGTCAAAATTCCAATCCGATCGGACAACAAACACAGAAGTTATTAAACAAAAACCTTGTTCGCTTTGATTTTGTATACAGACCAGCAAGCTGTGACGTCATTGCAATGCTCATGTAGAAAAGAAAAGGATGGGAATGCAAGCGCGTAGCGCCATCTGTTGTTCTTCTCTTCTTTTCTATGCACACGCATTTTATGCATTCAAACGCACACACACACATACATACATTTGTGCTTGACCAATGAAATGATACACGCATATACACGTATTTATACACAGACGCATATAAAGGCTAACCTTACGATATTTCTATTAAGTAGAAGTATTGTACAATTATTGACTCTACGTTTCAAAAAGGTCGAAGGGTATCCCAATGTCGCTTGCCACTCGACTGTTGCTCTTGTTTCTTTTTATATACATATAAGATTCACTCAGATTTTTTTAAAAAATTTATTTATTTATTTGTTTATTTTATAAAATACTTTTAACATTTAAAGAGTCAGATATATAAAAATGCGACCTTTAATTTATCTTATATTTATGTATATTTTAAGAAACTCATGGATAATTATAATGAATTTTAAAATGGAATGCTAAAGAATCAGGTCAGGGAGTTCTTCAAATTAAGGCGAAAAAGGACTCATAGGTAGGGTGGGTTAAGAAGGGGGGCCTACATCAACACCGGTAGTGTCCCCGAAGTGCGCCCCGTAGAAGGGTAGTGGTTCTTTTCTTGCTTTGTTACGGACTGCTTTTTGTCGATAGGGCCGTGCCGGCTAGCTCAGAAGCACTTGGGGAGGGGTTCTTCCTCCAGCCCTGCAGTCCGCACAAAATACCGATAGTCATCGGTATTTACACAAAAGACGCATCACTGACAAAAGGTAAACAAACCAAAAACGAATATAAAACACGCATTCTAACATATTTTATAACGCCTTTAATTTATTTACAGATCAAGCTACTCTACAACACAAGGACAACAACAACTCCATTGGTGACAGCCAAGTCACCGCGCACCCACCCAGCCATGTGATGCTCCTGCTCAGGAGTTTCGGAGCATCACCCAAGTCGGCAAATCCCTTCCAGGCCAACTAAGGCCGCCCCATCTCCCCTAGAAAAGGTAAGTTAGTGATTCATATTAAACATCTATACATTTATTTAATCTTTCCTGATCCTCCTATCATTCTCCTACTCAACTTCCTAAACAAAACCTAACACAAAACTTATACTAATGACAATAATATTCTAAATTAAAACTAATGGGACATGTTTTGGTATTTTTCAGGTCACTCTATTTCATGGCCTGATGGAGGATTGGCCTGGATGAAATTCGGGCCTAGACTGAGGATTGGCCTGGACCGGAATTAGGCCTCGCTGGAGATTTTAATCCCGGATGGAAAATTGCTAGGCCTGCAGGCAGAATGTGGCCTGCAGGCCGCGGAGATGGTGGTTCGAAAGGCACGTGCGGCCGATGATGTGTGCCGCGGCTGGTGTGTCTGCAGACTTGCAGATTTTTATATGCAAGATTTTGCTGCTCCCCGCAAGGAACAGACTCACCAGGGAGGTAGGTCTTCCGATGGTCCGTGGTCCGTGGAACGCTGCGTCTGCACACACACAAAATCACAACAACAATTAATTAATTAAAAAAAAAAATAAGGTAACTGCAACTACTTATTACACGCACTTATTCTTGCAGAATTTACCGCACCGACCGTTTGCCTGACATTAACTGCCGTTTGAAATGAGATGCAGGTGGTCGCATTGGCCTGGGCATTCGGGCATCTGCCGACGGTCCAAACGGTGCTCTCTCAAACGGGAACCACGGGTCGGCGACCGATCTGGCTGTTAACAGGGAAGGTCCCTGTTCCCGCCAGATGGTGCTGATCCGCGGCCTTGTTCGAGTTCGCACTGCTTGTCCCATTAGCAGATGTTATGCGTACCAGGGCAGCTGTGTTCATCGATATATGTCTATCGGAACTCAGATTGAACACAGCCGACTCGCCGAATGCAACAGCTTTCTCCTCTCGTAAATTCTATCACTTCTTTTTTTTTGTTTTGTTCTTTTACGTTTCTTTTCTCATCTCTATTTTCTGACACGAGACATAGTGGCAAAGATTCTTTTTATTTCTATTCTGTGTGTCTTCCCTCGAAAAAGGGCTAGGAAGTTCTCCAAAAGAACCCCCCCACAGGCTGTTTTTGCTAGCCGCAAAGGAATCAAAGGGGACGGCGGCCTAGCCAAAGATAGGAACAATATCCAGATTTAAATATCTAGGAAATATAAATTCCATTCCGAGGGCGGATGTTACAACTGATTGCTGCTGAGGAGGAATACTCGCTACAGCAGCAGGATTGACGGTTGTGCCCGTGTGAGGGGCAGCAGCATTTCTTTGCATGGGCAAACTGAGTGAAAAATTGCTCGCAGTATTGCGTGTGTTGACAGGGGAGTTAAATACCTCCCGTAGCGAAAGGGCTGCCGCACTCTGCTCGAGTTCCGAGTCGCCAATATCGGAGGAGTCAATGTAGTCCATCAGCTCATTAAATCAAGTTCTTGATCAAGTTAATCGAGATGATGGGCAGGCGGTACTGTACCTGACATGCCTGGCTCGCAAGGAGCTGGTGAGACGCTGCCTACGGGCGAGTCCGAATAGGCCGGCTCTCGTGATGGTTGTTGTGACGGCTGCTGTAATGGCAGCTTTGATGGCTACTGCGGCGATTGAGCATCAGTTTAATCTGGGGATGGAGGCAACACATCCATTGGCGTGTAGTTGACGGTGTACGGCAGCGGGATTACCGTGTGTTGGTGCGATCCAAGTCCGGAGAATACCATAGAATGGGCCGGCTTGTTGATCGTAGCGGCTGGAATTCTGGCTGTTGTTATTGTTGTTGTGGTCGTTGTCGACGTATTGGATGCTGTTGTGGACACTGCTGCAGGAGCTTCCAATTGTGTGATCGGTTGAGTGCTGATCACATCAATATCAGGCTCGCTGGAGCTTGCTGAGTTGTTGTTGTTGTTACTCTGCGTGCTGGTGGATAAATTTCACTTTTTAATAAATTTGATTTCCCACTGGGCGAATTTAAATTGCGTGTTGCGATTTGTGTATTACGATTTACTATTGCGCGTGCAGAATTTATATCTTGAAACAGAGTTCCATTTTGCTTATTTATCAATACAAATTAGTGTTTAAGGTGGCGAGTACCGAGTAACGAGTTTTCACTCATCAACACTGAAAACTCACTGCAGTATGTATGCATTACACTGTTTTGCAGCGATTGGTCACGTTAAGTTTGAAGCAAAGTTCGAATTTGCAGATTGTCATTTATACTCGTAAAATAAAAAATTAATTATTATTTAATAATTAAATGTCCTATATATGAATATAGGGAGATGACTGACAAATGTAATTGAATTTTCGATTTCAATTATTTGCGTATTGAGTACAATGTATTCAGCAATGTATAAGCAATGATAAGTAATGGATAATATTATATATAAATAATTATATTAATGATATTAAAAGCCCATCAAAGCAGGACAGTGGTTACTATTTTGATGTTGATGCACGCATCTTTCAATACTTGTTAACGGCTCTACTTATATGCTACTTAAGTCTAACAAGAGGCCCAATGGCGAACTCAAACTGGATGGTCCTGGACGACGTAACGCTGAGTGACCATGCCCTGATCACCTTCAGCGTCCAACCAAGGGGAACAATACGCACAAAAAGGAGTTCTGACCTCTGATCTCGACTTGGCCAGGTAGATCGAACCTGATGTGCTGATGGTCCGACAAGGTGGCTTCGTCTGTGACCCGCCAGTTCACCAGCGAACTTACAATAGAGTTACTGACTAGGGTAAGGTCCAAAACCTCTTCCCTAATGGCATTAATAAAAGTTGGCTTACACCCTATGTTAGCAACATCTAATTGACAGCACAATAGATATTCTAAAAGGGACTCACCACGTTTGTTATTGTCGCTGCTTCCCCAGATCGTGTGATGCGCGTTGGCATCACAGCCGATCACGAGCGGCTTGTTGTGTGAGCGGCAGAAGTCCACCAGCCGCTGAACCTCTGTGGGGGGAACATCATCCACGTCGCCCGGGAAGTAGGCAGAGGCGATCACAACTACCCGGACACCCTCAGCCGTGGCTACCTCAATAGCCGTTGTCACCAGGTCTCTGTGGATGAAATTTGGTAAAGGGAAGTGTCTCACATTGTTATTTACAACAATAGCAGTGCGAGGGGCACCGCCCATGCGGTCATATATCAACTTACATGATCCGCATGATAGTCCACGGATGTGGTCACCGATCAACCATGGCTCTTGGACGAGAGCCAGGCTGGGCTTGGGGGCAGTCACCACTATGACTGGGAGTTTGGGGATGGGTATTGTCTGCGCCACTGCAGCTGCGGCGCTGGTGGACGCCACCGGAGCGCTAGCCACTGCTGTCACGCCGGTGGAATCCACCGTTACCGCCGCTGGAGGAGCGGTGACAGGAGGGGGTGTTGGGGAAGGGTAGGGGGACAGGGCGGGGGTGGGGGTGGCTCTGACAGCGGAGTTCTTGAGGATGAGTTTAACTCTGCCGATGCGGAATTTTACGATCCCCTTAAGCTCCGTCAGAGCCTTTTACGACATCTCGTCGACCATCATCGCGAGGTGTGTCGTGTTGCCGTTAAGGCCGTGTTGCACAACCCGCCAGAGCTCCGTTGAGAGCTCACAGTTCTGAATACCCAAGTATTCCACAATGTCGGCGGGTGTGAAGGTAGTGCTGTTGGGGAAGTAGCCTCTAACGAGGTGAGCTCTTGGGAACTCAGCTTCCTCCAACAGTTTTATATCAAGGCCGCTGATGGACCTGATATGTCCAAAAGCTTCCCTGACCCAATTGGCAGTGCTGCTGTTCTCGCACACCAAGAGCAGCCATTCATTTCGGGGGATACAACCCTCGAAACCTGGGCCGACTTTTGATGTGAAAGGCAGCCGTATCGCCTTAAGGATACTCTCTTGCACCGTGGCCATATGCTCCGGTGTAAGAGGTTTTGCGGGGTCAGCCGAAGTGAAGCCCAATTTCACCCTGCTTGCCACTTGGCTGAAAAGTGGCTTGGTGGACTCTACGTGAGTCTTTTTGGACTTTTTTGAGGACCCTTGGGGTTCGGGGATAGTGTCGTCACCGCGCATCCGCTTGGCCTTGGTTTCCGCGGGGGGCGAGGTGGCGATGGCAAGAGCCTCTGCTCTGCTCGAACCCTTTGCGAGTGCAGCTTTGAAGAGCTTCTTCTCGCGGGTCTTCAGTTTGACGAAGGCGTTCCCTGAGTCCAGTCGCAGAGTCTGGATTTGGGAGCCAGCTTCCGTGAGGCCTGACCTCTGAGAGGCCACGGAAGCGTCGTCGGCAAAGCTGGTCAGGTCACCTTCAGCTTCGGCGTCGGAGGACATCACCTCGACGGTCTGCTGAATGACTGAGCAGTTGTTGGACGAGAAGGCAGCACTAGCGAACTCAGTGTCCAAGGGAGTTCGTGGCCTGTCCGAGTCCCCCGGAGTACTAGGGTCGAGACCCGTAGTATTGGGGGTGGAAGCCAGCAGCCCAATGGCTGCAGTGCTGCAGTTGGGGTCGGTCGTGAAGGCTTCACCCTGGGTTGATGCGTTCAAAGCCGCATCAGGCTTGTTAGTTAAATTTTTAAGATCCATAAAATTTGGTCCCACGAGTAAGCGGAGTATTTAAAGACACGTCTGGGAATTTGTTGTATTGGCTTATCTTTAAAACTAGCGACGGACATCCACTTTCGGAACATGGCGGATGCCCTGGGGCAAGTTTTCCGATGGTGGATTACATTTCGAACAATTGGGCTTATATGTATCTATCGCACCACAGCCGTAGCAGAATATGCGACGAGACTTGAGACAATCGTGGTACCTGTGCCCAAGTTCTTCGCAGTTTCAACATTTTAATTTTTCTGAGGATTTGATGACGCATAATTCATCTGAATTTACAGAAGCATCATCGTCTGCGTTTACCGTTTCTTCTTGCACAAGCGTGCTTACAAACTTTTTAGCCACGTTTACGCGAGAAGTTTTCTGACACACACCCGAAAAACGGGCGATGGCATTCTTCAGCTAAATCTGAAGTGTCGATATGCAAAAGCTCATGTTTTAACTCTTCATTAAGATTGTGTCGAACTTCTGCCACGATATCAACATCCCCCATTGGTTCTCTAAGAGAATCAGCAATAGCGAGTATTGCGTCAAGGAATTCATCGAAGCTCTCATTGGGTCTTTGCCTTCGCCTTCGCATAAAGCTTTTGATTTCAAGATCAGATCTTTGGTCTTGATATCTCTCCTTCAAGCGTCTACAAAGACAGGACCAGGTCAGCATTTCGACTGATCTTTGTATTCTCCAATAAAAAGACAATGCTGAACCAGTAAAAAGCAAAATAGCAAACTGGATGAGCAATTCAAAATCTCCATTAAGACATGTTGAGGTCAAATTATTTACTCTGTAAATAAAATCTTCAATTGGAATGTCATTTGGCATTCCACCAAATTTTATGCGCCAATTGGATATTACATTGGATACCTTATCAGGGCGCTCCACTGAAATGTTGCTTTGGCAACTGGGATCTGGCAAAGGTCTCACACGTGAAGTGTTGTTAAGATTGCGTGAACCATTTTCCCCATTGGGCTGTGTATTAAAACGAGTGTTATCTGCGAGAGAAACTCGATTTACTGACATTATTGCTTCCGAGATTCGAGATGATATCATGTCACTGATACTCGTTTGGAATCTTTCCATGGAATTGGAAATTATTTCCTGAACACGATTTTCTGTGAGAACATTTGGTAGCAGAGGCGATCGTGCAACTTGTGGGCTTTTCTCTGCTTGAGTATTTGAGCGGCCTGTGCCACCAGATCTAGTTATCATTTTGCTTGGTTGGTCAATGACTGAACTAGTACTAGGTTGCGTAAAAACAAGCGGCTCTTCATTTGGAGTAGTCGCTAAATTTTCAGTGCTTCGAGTTAAAGGCATTTTGAGAGATATACGGTATAACGATAATTTAGAAAAGGTAGTATTATCTTAACAGACAATGAGGTAACCTGCGGATTATAAACACAACGGTGGTTTTTAGGCCATGGATTTTAAAAAAATTCATGGACTACTGTGTTTGTCGGAACGCAAATGTGCGTAACAGGCAGAAGGAGGCATCTCCGAACCCATAAACTATATATATTCTGAATCAGTATCAACAGCCGAGTCGATTGAGCCATGTCTGTCTGTCCGTGTGTCCGTCTGTCTGTCTGTCCGTCTGTCTGTCTGTATGAACACCTGGATCTCAGAAACTATAAGAGCTAGAGTCTTAAAATTTTGTGACAACATCCGTGTATGTTGCAGTGTTTCAAAGTTTTTTTTGAAATTCGGCCACGCCCCTTCCCGCCTCTGTAAATCAGTAATAACAGTTTAATATACACAATATACACCCAAGAAAGTTGTAGATTTCACATGACAAATATCTTGTAACGGGTGTTTTCTGAAAATTTTATTTAAATCGGACTAAAAATAAGTGAGATATGATCCGAATTAAAATCAATTTGAACGTACACTTATGCGCATATTAAGACCTTATTTACGCATCATACCGAAGTTCGAATCGTCGGACACACACCATTGAACAAAACTTTTTATTTGCATAGAATGGTAACAGAATTAGCTCAGAATGCAATTTTGTCGATCGGACAACAAATGAGGCAGCCGCTTAGTGGATAGAGTGGCGGACAGCGGCACTGCGTGCGTGAGTTCGAGTCCCATGAGCAGCGGGGCCGGCTGGTGAAACTTTTTTTTATTTTAATTACTTTTTTTTGGTTATTTTTTATTCATATAAGCTTAAATAAAATACAGTTATTTAATTAAATATCACTAAAAATAGTTGTTTTTTTTTGCAATATTTAAGACAATCAATAAGTTATGAATGTTAGAGCGGGACGCCGATACATTTGCATTTGCACATTTATGTTTCGGCGTCCCGCTCTAACACACATAAATTGCCATATTCGGCGTAAGTACGCAACTGTCAGATTTGTGCAACATTCGGTAAAGTTTATAAAAGTGTTCTACTTAATTAAATATGTTGCGTTCCAAAAAATTTAAAAACTATTGTTATGTTGCTGTTTAAATTATTGGTAAAGGTTAAATAGATAGGGCTATATTTATCATGAATTTAGGTGAAAGAATTATTTGGCGGTCGCTTCTAGTTTTTTTTAAATTGAATTTTGAAAATAATTAATTTTACATGTATTTTGTTGTTGGCTAATTCTGAGTAAAACGTCACAACGATGCGCACTGTGTCCCACAAGCGATTTAATTCAAACGAAATGTTGTTCATACACAAAAATATATTATTTTATGAGTTCCCTACTAGGTGAGAATTTCGGAGCATGCAACGAGAAGTCGTTGGTCGGAAAACTGGCGTCAACGAAGATGTTTAAAACCTCATATACTTTCAGATAATCACATGTGTGAGGCAAAGACATTTTTTTAGAGTTCCGGAAAAGAGCGCCGCGATTTTATTTTTTCAAAATTTTTCGCCTGCAGCGCACTTTTCTAAACAGTTAGTTTTTATTTGAAATGAATCGGTTTTAAGGACACTGTACCGTCACAAAATGTTGCAGGCAGACTGGCGCCTTGCACAAAAAAGCAACAACAAAATACATGTAAATTTAATTATTTTCAAAATTAAATTAAAAAAAAACAAGAGCAACAGTCGCGCGGCACGCGACAGTGAGACACCCTTCGACTTTTTAGGCCTTGGATTTTAAAAAAATTCATAAGGCCATGGATTTTAAAAAAATTCATGGACTACTGTGTTTGTCGGAACGCAAATGTGAGTAACAGGCGGAAGGAGGCATCTCCGACTCCATAAACTATATATATTCTGAATCAGTGTCAACATCCGAGTCGATTGAGCCATGTCTGTCTGTCCGTCTGTCTGTCTGTCCGTCTGTCTGTCCGTCTGTCTGTCTGTATGAACACCTGGATCTCAGAAACTATAAGAGCTAGAGTCTTCAAATTTTGTGACAATATCCGTGTATGTTGCAGTGTCTCAGTTTTTTTGAAATTTGGTTACGCCCCTTACCGCCTCTGTAAATCAGTAATAACAATTTAATATACACAATATACACCCAACAACAAAAGTTGTACATCTCACATGACAAATACCTTTTCACGGGTGTTTTCTGAAAATTTCATTTAAAGCGGACTAAAAATAAGTGAGATATGATCCGAATTAAACTCAATTTGACCGTATACTTATGCGTATATTAAGACCTTATTTACGCATCATACCGAAGTTCGCATTGTCGGACACACAGCATTTTACAAAACTTTTTATTTGCATAGAATGGTAACAGAATTGCCGGCTCAGAATGCAACTTTGCCGATCGAGTTACGAATGAGGCAGTGGCTAAGTGGTTAGAGTGACGGGCAGTAATTCTTAGAGAATCAATCCGCTTGTGCGTGAGTTCGAGTCCTAGCCGGCGGCTGGTACATTTTTCTATTTTAATTACTTTTTTTTTGGTTGTATTTTTATTCATATAAACTAAAAGGAAAACAACAGACGTAAACTACACCCGCTACCTAAATCCTAAATTATTTTATTAAATTTCAATAAAAATAGTTTCCAAAACAAATTTCATATATTCTTATGCAATAGTTAAGACAATCAATGTACTCGAATGTTAAAGCGGGATGCCGATACATGCATGTCTGCATTTGCACATTTATATTTCGGCGTCCCGCTCTAACACGCATCAATTGCCTTATTCGGCACACATACGCAACTGTCAGATTTGTGCAACATTCGGCAAAGTTTATAAAAGTGTTCTAATTAAGTATGTTGCGAACCAAAAAAATTAAAAATTATGTTTGTTAAGGTTTTAAATTATTTAATAGAAAAGAAAGAAAACCAGTCGAACGCTACAGTCAGGTGCTGACTGTAGAAGGCCATGGATTATCATGGTATACCGTGTATAATTTATTTTCCCTTATTTATAATGAAAATTTTGGTTTGTTTGAATTTAAGCATTTAAAAATATAAATTTTATCTTCTTATTTTTTAATTCGAACGACACGCCAAATTCGATTGACAGGTAGAAGAAGAAGAACACATAAATAATGCAAGGACGGATAGACAAGAAGTATAAGCATTAGATCATAATGGCAAACAGGAGTCGCGGCTGCGGAAGTTGTGCAGTAGCTTAGTGGAGTGTGTGCCGGATTCGAAGACCAATGATGTTGACATTGTTCGGGTTCGATTGCTGCCGCGGTCAATGCGTGATATGTTTTCCTATCTTTCTTTCTTTTCTATTAAATAATTTAAAAGCTTAACAAACACTAATTTAATTTTTGGTACGCAACATATTTAATTAGAACACTTTTATAAACTTTGCCCTATGTTGCACAAATCTGACAGTTGCGTATGTGTGCGGAATACGGCAATTGATGCGTGTAAGAGCGGGATGCCGACACATAAACGTGCAAATGCAGACATGCATGTATCGGCATCCCGCTCTAACATTCGTGTACATTGATTGTCTTAACTATTGCATAAAAATATGAAATTTATTTTGATTGCTATTTAGTTAAATAATTTAGAATTAAGGTAGAGGTTGTAGTTTTCGGCTGTTGTTTTCCTTTTAGTTTATATAAATAAAAAAAACCAAAAAAAGTAATTAAAATAAAAAATTGCACTAGCCTCCGCTAGGACTCGAACTCGCTCACGCACGAACATACGAACTCTCTAAGAAGTGCCGTCCGCCACTCTAACCACTAAGCCACAACCCCATTTACTTTCCGACCGGCAAAGTTGCATTCTGAGCTGGCAATTCTGTTACCATTCTATGCAAATAAAATGTTTTGTTTTATGCTGTGTGTCCGAAGCTAGATTCGAACTTCGGTATGATGCGTAAATTAGGTCTTAATATGCGCATAAGTATACGTTCAAATTGAGTTTAATTCGGATCATATCTCACTTATTTTTAGTCCGATTGAAATAAAATTTTCAGGAAACACCCGTGGAAAGGTATTTTTCATGTGAGATGTACAACTTTTTTTGTGGTGTGTATATTGTGTATATTAAACTGTTATTACTGATTTACAGAGGCGGGGAGAGGCGTGGCCAAATTTCAAAAAAAACTTTGAGACACCTGAATATAAACGTATGTTGTCACAAAATTTGAAGACTCTAGCTCTTATAGTTTCTGAGATCCAGGTGTTCATACAGACAGACAGACGGACAGACGGACAGACGGACAGACAGACATGGCTCAATCGACTCGGCTGTTGATACTGATTCAGAATATATATAGTTTATGGGGTCGGAGATGCCTCCTTCTGCCTGTTACGCACATTTGCGTTCCGACAAACACAGTAGACCATGAATTTTTTTAAAATCCTTGGCCTAAAAAGGAAAACATGTCACACATTGAACGCGGCAGCAATCGAGCCCGAACACTGTTTACAACATCATTGGTCTTCGAATCCAGCACACACTCCGCTAAGCTACTGTACAACTTCCGCAGCCACCACTCCTGTTTGGCATTATCCAAAAATGTATACACCAACTTATTGCCCTCTCACTCTATCTAATGCTTATACTTCTTGTCTATTCTTCTTTGCATTGTTTGTGTTCTCCTTCTTCTTTCTGTCAATTGAATTTGTGCGTGTCGTTCGAATTAAACAATTAGTATATAAAATTTATATTTTTGCATTTAAAAGCTTTATAATAATTTTAAAAAACCAAAATTTGCATTATAAATAAGGGAAAATAAATGATACACGGTATACCATGATAATCCATGGCCTTCTATAGTCAGCACCTGACTGTTGCGTTCGACTGGTTTCGTTCGTAAACAACAGCAATGGCAATCGGAGTGTATGTTAGAGAGGGACGCCAATACATGCATCAGTTGGCGCTACGCGCTCGCATTCTCTTTTATTTTCTTTCCTACATGAGCATTGCAATGACGTCACAGCTTGCTGGTCTGTATACAATATCAAAGCGATCAAGGTTTTTGTTTAATAACTTCTGTGTTTGTTGTCCGATCGCATTGGAATTTTGACCTTATGTTGGTATTATAATTAGCTAAGTATAGTCTTTCTCAGAATATTGTATCTTTTATGTGTCGCTCACAAATCAGCTTAAAAGATGAAATTATTGATTTGCGTGGGCGGGGGGCGTGGCACCCAACATTTGAAATAAACTTCACCTGTCCCGGATCAACAGAAACCTACATGCCAAATTTGGTGTCTCTAGCTTTTATAATAGCTGAGATCTGTGTGTTCATCTGGACATCCAGACATCCGGACAGACAGACAGACATGGCTTAATCGACTTGGCTAGTGATCCTGAGCAAGAATATATATACTTTGTGGGGTCTCCCACGCCTCCTTCTGCCTGTTACATACATTTGCACAAAGTTAGTATACCCTTTTTTTGACCATTTTCAATGGTCGAAGGGTATAACTAGAAGCGACCGCCAAATAATTTTTTCACCTAAATTCATGATAAATATAGCCCTATCAGTGAAAAAAATTAAAAAAAATCGGAGATGTAGGCAGCTATTTAACCTTTACCAAATTATTTAATAGAAAAGAAAGAAAAAATTGAAAACTCGTCACACATTGATCGCGGCAGGAATCGAACCCGAGCACTGTCAACATCATTGGTCTTCGAATCCGGCAAACACTCCATTAAGCTACTGTACAACTTCACATCAATTTATTGCCCTCTCGCTCTATCTAATGCTTATTCTTCTTGTCTATTTGCTTTTGCATTGTTTATGTGTTCTTCTTTTGTCTGTCAAATGAATTAAATAATAAGAATATAAAATTTATATTTTTAAATTTTTCCAAATAAAGCAGAATTTTCATTATAAATAACGGAATAATAATCCATGGCCTTCTACAGTCAGCACCTGACTGTAGCGTTCGACTGGTTTGTATGTGTACTTGATTGGTATGATACACTTTTCATTAACAGTACGAGACAAAGATATAGACATATTGGATGGTAAACTTACTCAGTTTTTCAAACTTGCTGTTTGAACCTCCCGAAAGAATTAGTTAAATGTGTATACCAGTGTCTTGTGTCATACATACCGTACCCATTATTATTAGCGAATTTAAAATAAATTATTTAGAGCTTACGAATTTCGAGTCTGGGAAGTGACTATTCTAATTTTATATTGAATACACAATACACGTTGGTGAGGTTATGTCCGATCGGCGTCTGCACGCGGGCCTCGTGTTGAAAATTCCAAAAAAAATGATGATGCGCAAAAAATTTTTATTTGCGACTGGGATTAATTATATATATGTCCAGGCGATTCATCCCGAGAAAATGCATATTGATGATCGTGGATTGTTTCGGATTATAATTATTTCGCAGTGCACCAGCGTCGTATGAATAAGAAAACCAGTCGAACGCTACAGTCAGGTGCTGACTGTAGAAGGCCATGGATTATTATTCCGTTATTTAAAATGAAAATTCTGCTTTATTTGGAAAAATTTAAAAATATAAATTTTATATTCTTATTACTCAATTCATTTGAAAGACAAAAAAGAACACATAAACAATGCAAAAGCGAATAGATAAGAAGTATAAGCATTAGATAGAGCGAGAGGGCAATAAATTGATGTGAAGTTGTACAGTAGCGTAGCGGAGTGTGTGCTTGATTCAAAGACCAATGATGTTGACAGTTCTCGGGTTCGATTCCTGCCGCGATCAATGTGTGACGAGTTTTCCCTCTTTCTTTCTTTTCTATTAAGTAATTTAAACAGCAATATAACAATAGTTTTTAGATTTTTTGGTACGCAACATAATTAATTAAGTAGAACACTTTTATAAACTTTGCCGAATGTTGTACAAATCTGACAGTTGCGTACTTACGCCGAATACGGCAATTGATGTGTGTTAGAGCGGGACGCCGAAACATAAATGTGCAAATGCAGACATGCATTGATTGTCTTAAATATTGCAAAAAAACATATTTAATTTTTGATAACTATTTTTATTGATATTTAATTAAATAACTGTAGTTTTCCTTTAAGCTTATAAGAATAAAAAAATAACCAAAAAAAAAAGTAATTAAAATAATAAGTACCACCCAGCCAGCCGGCCGCGCATTGGATTCGAACTCACGCACGCAGGACCGCCGTCCGCCACCCTAACCACTAAGCCACCGCCCGATTTTTTCATTGGTCGGCAAAGTTGCATTCTGAGCTAATTCTGTTACCATTCTATGCAAATAAAAAGTTTTGTAAAATGCTGTGTGTCCGACGATTCGAACTTCGGTATGATGCGTAAATTAGGTCTTAATATGCGGATAAGTATACGTTCAAATTGAGTTTAATTCGGATCATATCTCACTTATTATTAGTCCGATTTAAATGAAATTTTCAGAAAACACCCGTGAAAAGGTATTTGTCATGTGAGATGTATAACTTTGGTTGTAGGGTGTATATTGTGTATATTAAATAGTTATTACTGATTTACAGAGGCGGGAAGGGGCGTGGCCAAATTTCATAAAAACTTTGAGACACCTGGATATACACGAATGTTGTCACAAAATTTGAAGACTCTAGCTCTTATAGTTTCTGAGATCCAGGTGTTCATACAGACAGACAGACAGACAGACGGACAGACGGACAGACGGACAGACGGACAGACAGACATGGCTCAATCGACTCGGCTGTTGATACTGATTCAGAATATATATAGTTTATGGGGTCGGAGATGCCTCCTTCTGCCTGTTACGCACATTTGCGTTCCGACAAACACAGTAGTCCATGAATTTTTTTAAAATCCATGGCCTAATTATGCTGCTGCAGGTTATGTATGTGCCGACAATCGCAGCGACCTATATAAGGGCCGGAGTGGCTTGCGCCGAGTTTCCCTCATGATCCAATTATATTCACAGGCACGTTATTATATTCTCCACTAATTAGGAGTTCATAAATTCCGTCCTCGTCCACGGGAAGATGGATCAATGTTGGCGTGGAGTGGCGCGAAATTAATGTTCGGCCGATCCGCCGGTATATTCCAAAAGAAATGTGCGTCCTTTTTATACCCTTCGACCATTGAAAATGGTCAAAAAAGGGTATACTAACTTTGTGCAAATGTATGTAACAGGCAGAAGGAGGCGTGGCAGACCCCACAAAGTATATATATTCTTGCTCAGGATCACTAGCCAAGTCGATTTAGCCATGTCTGTCTGTCTGTCCGAATGTCTGGATGTCTGGATGTCCGGATGTCTGTATGTCCAGATGAACACACAGATCTCAGCTATTATAAAAGCTAGAGACACCAAATTTGGCATGAAGGTTTCTGTTGATCCGGGACAGATGAAGTTTATTTCAAATGTTGGGTGCCACGCCCCCCGCCCACGCAAATCAATAATTTCATCTTTTAAGCTGTTTTGCGAGCGACATGTAAAAGATACAACATTCGGAGTAAGACTATACTTAGCTAATTATAATACCAACATAACGTCAAAATTCCAATCCGATCAGACAACAAACACAGAAGTTATTAAACAAAAACCTTGTTCGCTTTGGTTTTGTATACAGACCAGCAAGCTGTGACGTCATTGCAATGCTCATGTAGGAAAGAAAAGGAAAGAGAATGCGAGCGCGTAGCGCCATCTGTTGTTCTCGCTCTTCTTTTCTATGCACACGCATTTTTTGCATTCGAACGCACACACACACATACATACATTTGTGCTTGACCAATGAAATAATACACGCATATACACGTGTTCATACACAGACGCATATAAAGGCTAACGTTACGATATTTCTATTAAGTAGAAGTATTGTACAATTATTGACTCTACGTTTCAAAAAGGTCGAAGGGTATCCCAATGTCGCTTGCCACTCGACTGTTGCTCTTGTTTCTTTTTATATACATATAAGATTCACTCAGATTTTTTTAAAAAATTTATTTATTTATTTGTTTATTTTATAAAATACTTTTAACATTTAAAGAGTCAGATATATAAAAATGCGACCTTTAATTTATCTTATATTTATGTATATTTTAAAAAACTCATGGATAATTATAATGAATTTTAAAATGGAATGCTAAAGAATTATTAATGATTTCTGAACGTTGATGAAAGGGTAATGTTAGGTCAGGGAGTTCTTCAAATTAAGGCGAAAAAGGACTCATAGGTAGGGTGGGTTAAGAAGGGGGGCCTACATCAACACCGGTAGTGTCCCCGAAGTGCGCCCCGTAGAAGGGTAGTGGTTTTTTTCTTGCTTTCTCCTCTCGTAAATTCTATCACATCTTTTTTTTGTTTTGTTCTTTTACGTTTCTTTTCTCATCTCTATTTTCTGACACGAGACATAGTGGCAAAGATTCTTTTTATTTCTATTCTGTGTGTCTTCCCTCGAAAAAGGGCTAGGAAGTTCTCCAAAAGAACCCCCCACAGGCTGTTTTTGCTAGCCGCAAAGGAATCAAAGGGGACGGCGGCCTAGCCAAAGATAGGAACAATATCCAGATTTAAATATCTAGGAAATATAAATTCCATTCCGAGGGCGGATGTTACAACTGATTGCTGCTGAGGAGGAATACTCGCTACAGCAGCAGGATTGACGGTTGTGCCCGTGTGAGGGGCAGCAGCATTTCTTTGCATGGGCAAACTGAGTGAAAAAATTGCTCGCAGTATTGCGTGTGTTGACACGGGAGTTAAATACCTCCCGTAGCGAAAGGGCTGCCGCACTCTGCTCGAGTTCCGAGTCGCCAATATCGGAGGAGTCAATGTAGTCCATCAGCTCATTAAATCAAGTTCTTGATCAAGTTAATCGAGATGATGGGCAGGCGGTACTGTACCTGACATGCCTGGCTCGCAAGGAGCTGGTAAGACGCTGCCTACGGGCGAGTCCGAATAGGCCGGCTCTCGTGATGGTTGTTGTGACGGCTGCTGTAATGGCAGCTTTGATGGCTACTGCGGCGATTGAGCATCAGTTTAATCTGGGATGGAGGCAACACATCCATTGGCGTGTAGTTGACGGTGTACGGCAGCGGGATTACCGTGTGTTGGTGCGATCCAAGTCCGGAGAATACCATAGAATGGGCCGGCTTGTTGATCGTAGCGGCTGGAATTCTGGCTGTTGTTATTGTTGTTGTGGTCGTTGTCGACGTATTGGATGCTGTTGTGGACACTGCTGCAGGAGCTTCCAATTGTGTGATCGGTTGAGTGCTGATCACATCAATATCAGGCTCGCTGGAGCTTGCTGAGTTGTTGTTGTTGTTACTCTGCGTGCTGGTGGATAATTTCACTTTTTAATAAATTTGATTTCCCACTGGGCGAATTTAAATTGCGTGTTGCGATTTGCGTATTACGATTTACTATTGCGCGTGCAGAATTTATATCTTGAAACAGAGTTCCATTTTGCTTATTTATCAATACAAATTAGTGTTTAAGGTGGCGAGTACCGAGTAACGAGTTTTCACTCATCAACACTGAAAACTCACTGCAGTATGTATGTAATACACTGTTTTGCAGCGATTGGTCACATTAAGTTTGAAGCAAAGTTCGAATTTGCAGATTGTCATTTATAAAATAATAAATTAATTATTATTTAATAATTAAATGTCCTATATATGAATATAGGGAGATGACTGACAAATGTAATTGAATTTTCGATTTCAATTATTTGCGTATTGAGTACAATGTATTCAGAAATGTATAAGCAATGATAAGTAATGGATAATATTATATATAAAGTTTCTTCATAATATATTGGACGTTGAATACAATGAATGTATTATCAAGTGGTCCAACGACACCAAGCCGATGCTTGTTGCGCGCGGAACCCAAACGAAGTCCACCTCCCGCCTAACCGACCGAGAGGCACAGTCGCATACGGACGACACGGAAACGCGGTAGAAACACGAATAGAAACGCGAGTAGAAATTAACGCGATGTAGAAAAAAAAAACTAAAATAAGAAAGAAGGGGCGATAGAACGCGGCATGCAAATAGGACAAAAAAAGAAAAAAACATACAATAGCATATCGAGGAAGATTAACATACTAATAACTAATTACGTGCTAGATAGGAAAAAATTAAGGGCTTCATAGCAGCGATAGTATTAGTGCTAGCTATGACGTGTTGGAGCTTATTGTAGTCCGAACATAATACCCTGAAAGGATCATGCAGTGCATAGTTCGATCTACAATAAGGAAGTGTTAGTGGAAGGAAATAGCGAGTACTTCTGCAAGGAACAGAGAAGTGTAGCTGCCTTACCAAGGCCTCACTATCAATGTCACCTTGCATAAGGTTGTTAATAAATACGACCCCTAGCATGGTTCTGCGGTTAGTTAGGGAAGGCAGATTTAGTAGCAGAAGTCTACTATTATAGGAAGGCAGTCTCAAATTTTCATCCCAATTAAGGCCGCGTAAGGCAAAAAGTAAAAAATTCCTCTGTACTGATTCAATGCGTTCCTTATGAATAGTGTACTGGGGACACCAAACGCATGAACCGTATTCGAGAATAGGACGAACAAGTGAAACGTAAAGGGTCTTTGTAATATAAGGATCGTCGAATTCCTTAGACCATCTCTTGATAAAACCTAGGACACCCGTGGCTTTATTGACCATATTAGTTATGTGACTTGAAAACTTTAGATTTCGGTCCAAACGGACCCCCAGATCATCAACTAGGGTGATTCTTTCCAAGGCACAACCACAAAGAGTATAAGAGGCTAACTTCGGACTGGCTCGAGAGAATGTCATCAGCTTGCATTTAGAGCTGTTCAGGTTTAAAAAATTGGCACAACACCAAGAATCGAAACTATTTAAGTCGGTTTGTAAGTTTGAGTGACAGTGGTCGTCTTTAAATTGGAAGCAAAGCTTAACATCATCCGCATACATAAGAGTACGGGAGTTACGTATGACCAAGGGAAGGTCATTGATGAAAAGCGTAAAGTAAGGGACCAAGATGACTCCCTTGAGGAACACCAGATGTGGCATAAATTGGGTTTGAAAGGGTGCTTTTAAAAGAGAACTCTTTGAGTTCTGTCAGCCAGATAGCTTACAATCCAACTAAGTAGATTTGGTGAAAACCCTAGTCGGTCAAGCTTATGTGCCAGGAGGGAATGATTCACTGAGTCAAAAGCTTTACTGAAATCAGTATAAATAACATCAGTTTGAAGATTTTCCTGAAATCCTTTTACCACGAAGGATGTCAGCTCAAGCAGGTTTGTCGTAGTGGAACGACTTTTAATGAATCCGTGTTGAAAAGGTGAGATAACGGATCTACAGAAATGTTGCAAGTGAGGAGTTATAACATTCTCGAAAAGTTTGGGTATAGCCGACAATTTAGAGATACCTCTATAATTGCTTGCATCAGACTTGCTGCCCTTTTTAAGCAAGGGAATAATGAAAGATTCCTTCCAAATGGAAGGAAAGACTGAGGTTTCTAAAGACAGCGAAAATAGTTTGAGCAATGGCTTACTTAGGGAGATAGCACAGAAACGAAGTATGCAAGCAGGAACACCGTCAGGGCCTGGTGAGAAGACTGGCCTTACTAAAGACAGATCCTTTACCA